>JAKZAN010000166.1:0-85297 GCA_023053545.1 Lepidurus packardi
TTGAAATATGCTTGTAATTTTACCTGAAATTTCAATGAAATTTTCTTGAAATTTGCTTGTAATTTTACCTGAAATTTCTTCGAAATCTTATTGAAATTACACTGAAATTTCATTGAAATTTCGTTGAAATATGCTTGTAATTTTACCTGAAATTTCAATGAAATTTACTTGAAATTTGCTTGTAATTTTACCTGAAATTTCTCGAAATCTTATTGAAATTACACTGAAATTTCATTGAAATTTCGTTGAAATATGCTTGTAATTTTACCTGAAATTTTCAATGAAATTTTATTGAAATTACACTGAAATTTCATTGAAATTTCGTTGAAATATGCTTGTAATTTTACCTGAAATTTCAATGAAATTTCCTTGAAATTTGCTTGTAATTTTACCTGAAATTTCCTTGAAATTTCCTTGAAATATGCTTGTAATTTTACCTGAAATTTCAATGAAATTTCCCTGAAATTTGCTTGTATTTTTAAATGAAATTTCCTCGAAATCTTATTGAAATTACACTGAAATTTCATTGAAATTTCGTTGAAATATGCTAGTAATTTTACCTGAAATTTCAATGAAATTTTCTTGAAATTTGCTTGTAATTTTACCTGAAATTTCCTCGAAATCTTATTGAAATTACACTGAAATTTCATTGAGATTTCGTTGAAACATGCTTGTGATTTTACCTGAAATTTCAATGAAATTTCCTTGAAATTTGCTTGTAACTTTACCTGAAATTTCAATGAAATTTCCTTGAAATTTGCTTGTAATTTTACCTGAAACTTTTTCGAAATCTTGTTGAAATTACACTGAAACTTCAATGAAATTTACTTGAAATTTGCTTGTAATTTTACCTGAAATTTCCTCGAAATCTTATTGAAATTACACTGAAATTTCATCGAAATTTCGTTGAAATATGCGTGTAATTTAACTGAAATTTCAATGAAATTTCCTTCAAATTTGCCTGTAATTTTACCTGAAATTTCCTCGAAATCTTATTGAAATTACACTGAAATTTCATTGAAATTTCGTTGAAGTATACTTGTAATTTAACCTGAAATTTCAATGAAATTTCCTTGAAATTTGTTTGTAATTTTACCTGAAATTTACTCGAAATCTTATTGAAATTACACTGAAATTTCATTGAAATTTCGTTGAAATGTGCTTGTGATTTTAACCTGAAATTTCAATGAAATTTCCTTGAAATTTGCTTGTTATTTTACCTGAAATTTCCTCGTAATCTTATTGAAATTACACTGAAATTTCATTGAAATTTCATTGAAATATGCTTGTAATTTTACCTGAAATTTCCTCAAAATCTTATTGAAATTACACTGAAATTTCATTGAAATTTCGTTGAAATATGCTCGTAATTTTACCTGAATTTCAATGAAATTTACTTGAAATTTCATTGAAATTTCGTGGAAATATGCTTGTAATTTTACCTGAAATTTCAATGAAATTTCCTTGAAATTTGCTTGTAATTTTACCTGAAATTTCCTTGAAATTTCCTTGAAATATGCTTGTAATTTTACCTGAAATTTGAATGAAATTTCCTTGAAATTTGCTTGTATTTTTACCTGAAATTCCTCGAAATCTTACTGAAATTACACGGAAATTTCATTGAAATTTCGTTGAAATATGCTGTAATGTTACCTGAAATTTAGATGAAATTTCCTTGAAATTTGCTTGTATTTTTACCTGAAATTTCCTCGAAATCTTATTGAAATTACACTGAAATTTCATTGAAATTTCGTTGAAATATGCTAGTAATTTTACCTGAAATTTCACAATGAAATTTTCTTGAAATTTGCTTGTAATTTTACCTGAAATTTCCCTGAAATTTGCTTGTAATTTTACCTGGAATTTCCTCGAAATCTTATTGAAATTACAGTGAAACTTCAATGAAATTTCCTTGAAATTTGCTTGTAATTTTACCTGAAAATTTCCTCGAAATCTTATTGCAATTACACTGAAATTTCATTGAAATGTCGTTGAAATATGCTTGTAATTTTACCTGAAATTTCAATGAAATTTTCTTGAAATTTGCTTGTAATTTTACCTGAAATTTCTTCGAAATCTTATTGAAATTACACTGAAATTTCATTGAAATTTCGTTGAAATATGCTTGTAATTTTACCTGAAATTTCAATGAAATTTACTTGAAATTTGCTTGTAATTTTACCTGAAATTTCCTCGAAATCTTATTGAAATTACACTGAAATTTCATTGAAATTTCGTTGAAATATGCTTGTAATTTTACCTGAAATTTCAATGAAATTTTATTGAAATTACACTGAAATTTCATTGAAATTTCGTTGAAATATGCTTGTAATTTTACCTGAAATTTCAATGAAATTTCCTTGAAATTTGCTTGTAATTTTACCTGAAATTTCCTTGAAATTTCCTTGAAATATGCTTGTAATTTTACCTGAAATTTCAATGAAATTTCCCTGAAATTTGCTTGTATTTTTAAATGAAATTTCCTCGAAATCTTATTGAAATTACACTGAAATTTCATTGAAATTTCATTGAAATATGCTAGTAATTTTACCTGAAATTTCAATGAAATTTTCTTGAAATTTGCTTGTAATTTTACCTGAAATTTCCCTGAAATTTGCTTGTAATTTTACCTGAAATTTCCTCGAAATCTTATTGAAATTACACTGAAACTTCAATGAAATTTCCTTGAAATTTGCTTGTAATTTTACCTGAAATTTCCTCGAAATCTTATTGCAATTACACTGAAATTTCATTGAAATGTCGTTGAAATATGCTTGTAATTTTACCTGAAATTTCAATGAAATTTTCTTGAAATTTGCTTGTAATTTTACCTGAAATTTCTTCGAAATCTTATTGAAATTACACTGAAATTTCATTGAAATTTCGTTGAAATATGCTTGTAATTTTACCTGAAATTTCAATGAAATTTACTTGAAATTTGCTTGTAATTTTACCTGAAATTTCCTCGAAATCTTATTGAAATTACACTGAAATTTCATTGAAATTTCGCTGAAATATGCTTGTAATTTTACCTGAAATTTCAATGAAATTTTATTGAAATTACACTGAAATTTCATTGAAATTTCGTTGAAATATGCTTGTAATTTTACCTGAAATTTCAATGAAATTTCCTTGAAATTTGCTTGTAATTTTTACCTGAAATTTCCTTGAAATTTCCTTGAAATATGCTTGTAATTTTACCTGAAATTTCAATGAAATTTCCCTGAAATTTGCTTGTATTTTTAAATGAAATTTCCTCGAAATCTTATTGAAATTACACTGAAATTTCATTGAAATTTCGTTGAAATATGCTAGTAATTTTACCTGAAATTTCAATGAAATTTTCTTGAAATTTGCTTGTAATTTTACCTGAAATTTCCTCGAAATCTTATTGAAATTACACTGAAATTTTCATTGAGATTTCGTTGAAACATGCTTGTGATTTTACCTGAAATTTCAATGAAATTTCCTTGAAATTTGCTTGTAACTTTACCTGAAATTTTCAATGAAATTTCCTTGAAATTTGCTTGTAATTTTACCTGAAACTTTTTCGAAATCTTGTTGAAATTACACTGAAACTTCAATGAAATTTACTTGAAATTTGCTTGTAATTTTACCTGAAATTTCCTCGAAATCTTATTGAAATTACACTGAAATTTCATCGAAATTTCGTTGAAATATGCGTGTAATTTTACCTGAAATTTCAATGAAATTTCCTTCAAATTTGCCTGTAATTTTACCTGAAATTTCCTCGAAATCTTATTGAAACTACACTGAAATTTCATTGAAATTTCGTTGAAGTATACTTGTAATTTAACCTGAAATTTCAATGAAATTTCCTTGAAATTTGCTTGTTATTTTACCTGAAATTTCCTCGTAATCTTATTGAAATTACACTGAAATTTCATTGAAATTTCATTGAAATATGCTTGTAATTTTACCTGAAATTTCCTCAAAATCTTATTGAAATTACACTGAAATTTCATTGAAATTTCGTTGAAATATGCTCGTAATTTTACCTGAATTTCAATGAAATTTACTTGAAATTTCATTGAAATTTCGTTGAAATATGCTTGTAATTTTACCTGAAATTTCAATGAAATTTCCTTGAAATTTGCTTGTAATTTTACCTGAAATTTCCTTGAAATTTCCTTGAAATATGCTTGTAATTTTACCTGAAATTTCAATGAAATTTCCTTGAAATTTGCTTGTATTTTTACCTGAAATTTTCTCGAAATCTTACTGAAATTACACGGAAATTTCATTGAAATTTCGTTGAAATATGCTAGTAATGTTACCTGAAATTTAGATGAAAATTTCCTTGAAATTTGCTTGTATTTTTACCTGAAATTTCCTCGAAATCTTATTGAAATTACACTGAAATTTCATTGAAATTTCGTTGAAATATGCTAGTAATTTTACCTGAAATTTCAATGAAAATTTCTTGAAATTTGCTTGTAATTTTACCTGAAATTTCCCTGAAATTTGCTTGTAATTTTACCTGAAATTTCCTCGAAATCTTATTGAAATTACACTGAAACTTCAATGAAATTTCCTTGAAATTTGATTGTAATTTTTACCTGAAATTTCCTCGAAATCTTATTGAAATTACACTGAAATTTCATCGAAATTTCGTTGAAATATGCGTGTAATTTTACCTGAAATTTCAATGAAATTTCCTTGAAATTTGCCAATAATTTTACCTGAAATTTCCCTCGAAATCTTATTGAAATTACACTGAAATTTCATTGAAATTTCGTTGAAGTATACTTGTAATTTAACCTGAAATTTCAATGAAATTTCCTTGAAATTTGTTTGTAATTTTACCTGAAATTTACTCGAAATCTTATTGAAATTACACTGAAATTTCATTGAAATTTCGTTGATATGCTTGTAATTTTACCTGAAATTTCAATGAAATTTCCTTGAAATTTGCTTGTAATTATACCTGAAATTTTCTCGAAATCTTATTGAAATTAAACTGAAATTTCATTGAAATTTCGTTGAAATATGCTAGTAATTTTACCTGAAATTTCAATGAAATTTTCTTGAAATTTGCTTGTAATTTTACCTGAAATTTCCCTGAAATTTGCTTGTAATTTACCTGAAATTTCCTCGAAATCTTATTGAACTTACACTGAAACTTCAATGAAATTTCCTTGAAATTTGCTTGTAATTTTACCTGAAATTTCCTCGAAATCTTATTGAAATTACACTGAAATTTCATTGAAATTTCGTTGAAATATGCTCGTAATTTTACCTGAATTTCAATGAAATTTACTTGAAATTTTCATTGAAATTTCGTTGAAATATGCTTGTAATTTTACCTGAAATTTCAATGAAATTTCCTTGAAATTTGCTTGTAATTTTACCTGAAATTTCCCTGAAATTTACTTGATTTTACCTGAAATTTCTTCGAAATCTTAATGAAATTACAGTGAAATTTCTTTGAAATTTTGTTGAAATATGCTTGTAATTTTACCTGAAACTTCAATGAAATTTCCTTGAAATTTGCTTGTAATTTTACCTGATGTCGTGAATTTCTAGAATGTACTTTAAAATTACCCAGGTTCCTATAATCTAATCGTTTGAAATCCCCGCCCCTTTGCTGTCCCTAGAGTCCCGAACCTCACCAAGGTTTGGAGAGTTGGCAGCCTTACTCCTTTGTTTTCAAGTTCCGTTGTTTTCTATATTACGCTCGGACTCTGGCCCCTCTCAGCCAGCGTGCCATGATAACGCACGTGTTATTCATCCACCAAGTGGTATCAAATAAATTCGTTCAATCGTCAATGGGTCTTAAGTATCATTCACATATATCCCACATCAGCACTAATCAAACCACAACGCAGGAATCATTACATTTATCCACCAAGATTAACGACAATTTGGTAGCCGTGACCTGGATGGGTCGAACGTCAGGATAACCTCTGGAAAGGTCCAAGACGAAGTCAAGATTGCTGGAAAGAAGAATCGAGACCACACTAGATGACATTGAAAAACATGAAGGAGGAGAGCCAGAAGTCATGGATCAGCTGTACTCGATAGAAGCACACCTCCAGGAACTGAAGCTAATTCATCGAGATATTGAAGAGAAAATACCGCTGTCCGAGCTAGAAGAAATCACTGAGAAGCAGCTAGATACGTTTAGTTCATTTCAAATCAGGGCTTATACAAGCCAAGCGACGACATTCCACTCAGTCCTCGAGCCCAACTAGTCAGCCGAGCCCTAATCCCCCCGATCCCAGAAAACATTCCGTATTACCAAAGTTAAGTCTACCAACCTTTGAAGACGATATTTTGCAATGGGCAGAATTCTGGGACGCATTCACTGAAGTACACGAGAACCCAGAGATACCCGCCGCGCGCAAATTTAATTATTTGGCTGGGCAGCTCAAAGGAGCCTCTCTGAAAGTCATTGGTGGTCTTTCCCACACCTCGGTGAACTATCCCACGGCTGTGGACCCTTCTCAGAGATCGTTATGCCAAGCCACGTAAGGTGGTAAAGGCGCACATTCGGTCCCTTCTCTTTCTAAAGCAACCAGATCACTCAACATCCACACTTCGTTCCTTCCTAGAAATCATTTTGACTTCCGTCCGCGCTCTCGAAACCCTCGGGAAAAACTCTGAAGAATTCGGAGAATTCCTAGTTTGTATTCTGGAAGAGAAGTTGACTTCAATCACCATAAGCAACATGGCAAGATCGTTTGGTTCAACAGATTGGAATCTCGAACAATTCTGTACGCAGTTGAAGAACGAAATTGAAGTCCTGGAAACAAGTCCCACCTCGCCGTCCGCGAATTCAAGCAGAAAACCACCATCGAAGAACCAACCAACACCTCAATCCTCCGCTGCAGCTCTCAGTCTCGGTATCAAAGACAAGAGATGTCCGTTCTGCTCCGGTTCCCATTCCCCCGTTGCCTGTACGTCATACACCAACATGGAAGATAGGCTCAAAATCGCAAAGGAGAAACGTCTTTGCTTTAATTGTCTAGCACCGAGCGGACATTCGAAGGTCTCCGACTGTCCATCCAAATTTACGTGTCATCATTGCCACACAAAAAACACCATACCAGTTTACACTCTCAGAAGAAGACACCTACGCAGCCCAACGAGTCGACAACAGTGATGGTAACTGGTACAGTAAACTGCACTACCGTACTGTTGAAGACAGCGCAAGCAAACATTCGGCATGAGAAGCGTTCCACCAAAGTTAGCATCCTTTTTGATGAGGGTTCGCAACGATCTTTCGTCACTACCCGGCTAATCCAAAGCCTCAAGATTCAACCGCATGACTCAGTGACGACAGGTATTAGCCCGTTTGGATCCCAGACACCTAGAACCTCAACGTTTCCGGTCGCAACAATCGAGATCCCCACTCTTGAAGGAGATGTGATCCCTATCAAGACCCTTATGGTTCCTTCCATATCCACACCCCTTAGATTTGATCTCGATGTCCCACTCAGTACCTTCTCTCACTTGCAAAACTTACCCTTGGCTCAACCAAACCTTGCAGAAGCGACACACATCCACATCGATGTCTTGATTGGAGCCGACTATTATTGGTCATTTGTTGGCAACGAAGTCATCCGAGGAGACGGTCCCACAGCCGTCAACTCAAAACTCGGATACCTCCTCTCTGGTCCCGTTTCCTCATCCATAACCCCTTCTACGAGTTGCGTTTTGAACTTAATTTGCACACCGTCTGACCCCCTCTTCGAGTTAGAATCATTTTGGAAGATTGATTGGTCTGGGTTGGCTGATATCCCCCCTAGCGCGGAACTTGCCGAATACCAAACCACAGCCATTACCTTTTCTGAAGGTAGGTACCATGCCAAACTACCCTGGCGTACCACACACCCACCGCTCCCGTCCAACTTTATTGTTTCCAAGGCTCGACTTGAAAGTTTACTGAAACGCCTCAGACGGACCCCTGCCATTCTCGAACAATACTCAAGAATCCTCGCAGATTACGAGACCCAAGAATTTATAGAGAAAATTCATGAAAGTTCCCTAGACAAGGGAAACGTCCATTATATTCATCACCACCCTGTCCTGAAACAATCGTCCACCACACCACTTCGCATCGTATTTGACTGCTCATGCAAAGCAAACGAGTCAAGCCCAAGCCTTAATGAGTGCCTTGAGTCCGGTCCTCCCCTTCAAAACGACTTGTTGTCAATTCTCTTGCGTTTTCGCATCCACCCCTTTGCCGTCACATCAGATGTTGAAAAGGCCTTTTTGCAAATTGGCATATCCGAAGAAGACCGTGACTACGTCCGCTTTTTATGGCCTGAGAATCCTAGCGACCCCAATTCACCCTTACAAACATTTCGGTTTAAGGTTGTCTTATTTGGAGCAACGTGTTCTCCATTCATCCTCCTAGCCACTCTAGATCATCATTTATCCAAATCGTCAAACCAAATAGCCGAAGATCTTCGCAAGAATATTTACGTCGACAACGTGGTCAGCGGAGCCTTCACTGAAGAAGAACTCCTTGCGTATCTCCCCGAAGCTGTACGTATCATGTCGTCAGCCGGCATGAATCTACGTCATTGGTCGTCGAACAGCACATATCTTCGGGAACTCGCTGAACAACTTGGCGTCTTGAGCCAAGATCACCCTGTCAAGGTTCTTGGTATGTTGTGGAATCCCCAAACAGACACTCTCATTTATCCCTATCCTTCGCGTTTATTTGAATCCGGTTACCCAACGAAGCGAACAATTCTGAAGGGTATCGCGACGATTTACGATCCCATTGGATACCTGTCGCCCATTACCATCCGTGCTAAGATGTTGATTCAACAACTATGGAAGTCCGGCCTTGACTGGGACGAGCACGTACCTCATCCGTTAGCAACTGAATGGAAAAATATAGTCAACGACCTCCTAGCCGTTCTGAAGATTCCCTTCCCGAGGAGATCAATTCCCTCGGACACACCCATTCACGTCTTTGCAGATGCAAGTATGAAGGCTTACGGTGCAGTAGCCTATGCCACCTCACAAAGTAACTCAAGTTTCCTAATCAGCAAGACCCGAGTTGCCCCGTCCAAGGGAGAACTCACCCTACCTCAACTCGAGCTGCAAGCCTTAGCTACAGCCGCAAAGCTTGTTTCCTTTATCCATTCCGCAATCAGCTCTCCAACATTTAAGCCCTCCTTTGTAATTTGGACAGATTCAACAATAGTATTGCATTGGTTCCACTCCCCTCCCTCTTCTCGCCGTTTTGTAACTCAACGAGTCAACTCAATCCAACAATGTCTACGAGACATCCAATTCGAGCTACGTCATTGTCCCACTGAGGACAATCCTGCCGATTTCCCCAGTCGGGGACTCACTGCCAAAAAATTTCTTGGAAACTCCTTGTGGCAAGGTGGACCAGCGTGGATATGCCACCCTGAGGATTGGCCTTCTCCTACGATTCACATGAAGTTGTTAAATGCCGTTCTCCCCCCCCCCCCCGTCATCGAACCCTCTGTTCCCCTGTTTTCCCGTGTTTCATCACACGCTTCGAATCTTTTTCATCCCTAATTCGTTCCATCGCTTGGATTGTTCGGTTTGTTGCGAACTGTCGTGGATCCGGACACTCCGGCCCCTTGTCAACTGAAGAACTAACCAATGCCGAGATCGAATTACTGTTCTACGTGCAAGCTCGCCACCTTTCAGCTGAATTGGATTACCTGAATAATCCCATGAAATCGAACATTCCTTCGCAAGTAAGAACTTTGGATTTGTTCCTGGATCAAAATGGACTAATTCGAAGTCGTGGACGCCTTTCAAACGCTTCACTTTCTCCAGATGCAAAGTATCCCATATTGATCCCGAAGACTTCACGTTTCGCCAGCTTGATTGTTCGACATTTTCATGCCGTTTCGTTCCATGCAGGAGTAAATACAACTGTTGCAAATCTACGAGAGAATTTCTGGATCCCCTCTGCTCTACAGGTTGCCAAGAGAACCTTGCGAAACTGCGTCACTTGTCGTAGACACACCGGTCTACCCTATCCTCAACCTGCTACCGCTCCTCTCCCCGAGTTCAGAGTAGCTACCGCACGCCCATTTGAAGTGTCTGGCGTCGACTTCGCCGGCCCTCTTTTCGTCCGGAACTCCAAATCTAAGTCAACAACGCCAGTGTACCTCTGCCTATTTACGTGTGCCAGCACACGCGCCGTACATCTGGAACTCGTAAGCGATCTGTCCACGAAGACCTTCCTCCTTGCGTTTCGGCGTTTCGCCAGTTTATACGACTTTCCACGGTTAATGATGTCAGACAACGCCATGACCTTTGTTTCGGCCGCCAGTCAAGTCAAATTCCTCGCCACGGATTCAAATCTACATGATAATCTAGCCCAGTTTCATACCTCCTGGCAGTTTATCCCTAAACGCGCGCCGTGGTTTGGAGGAATATGGGAACGGTTAATTGGCGTCACGAAATCACTCTTGCGAAAGACCTTGGGTCGTTCCCTACTCACCTTTGATGAACTCCATACCGTTATTATGGAGATTACCACGATCCTGAACGATCGACCTTTGACATATGTATCGTCAGACATCAGTGACGATAATGCTGTCACCCCTTCCACTCTCATTTTTGGACGTCGCATTCGTTCACCCATCTTTGCCAACCTGGAAACCACCACTCTGGACCCTACCTATAATGAATCAGTGCTTCCGAAACGTTTCGTTTTACAAAAACGGTTAATTTCGAAGTATTGGCAATGCTGGAGCGACGAATATTTAAAGGCATTACGAGAATTTCACATCTGTCGTCCACAATCTGGAAATCGGACCATCCGAGTTGGTGATGTCGTCCTTATCCATTCCGAGAAAAAGCAAATATATTGGCCTGTCGCGTACGTTGAAAAACTTCTTCCAGGTCCTGACGGGATTGTTCGTGCCGCAATCATTCGCACAGCAAATGGAGTCACCAATCGACCAGTGACTAAGTTGTATCCTTTAGAATCAATCACCCCGTGATCGAAGAATCCGAGTCTATCCCTGCCCAGTTAACACAAGTTGAAGATCATTCACCTCCCCTACGCCGGAATCGAAGAGATGCCGCTGAACGAGCCCTTGGGAGAATCCGTGAATGGATTAGATATAAAAGGGCGCCCGAGCAGCCCGGCTGGGAGGATGTCGTGAATTTCTAGAATGTACTTTAAAATTACCCAGGTTCCTATAATCTAATCGTTTGAAATCCCCGCCCCTTTGCTGTCCCTAGAGTCCCGAACCTCACCAAGGTTCGGAGAGTTGGCAGCCTTACTCCTTTGTTTTCAAGTTCCGTTGTTTTCTATATAACGCTCGGACTCTGGCCCCTCTCAGCCAGCGTGGCATGATAACGCACGTGTTTTTTTTTTGTTTTGTTTTTTCCTTTTTACCGGCGTAGGCTCGCGCCTATTGCCGTTCACTATATTTCAAGCATACGATTTTTACATGCATTGTCAATAATCCCAGCACAAGGGTCACATATCGGGTAGTCATCAAGATACTACCCTGTCAGGGGGGGGGGGTGTACAGGAAAAGGGAACAGGGGGTAAGGAGGGAAGGGAAACAAAACATCGCTCTTTGATTGTGTCAATCGCATACTTTCACTGCATGCCTGAAGAAGGTGACGATGGCGGGAAAGGCCTTCTCTCTCGATAGCATTTCTCTGGCGTTGAAGTGGATTTTTGATCTGCTAAGTTCGCGAAGGAGGATAGCTCTTTCCTTGTTTAGTTTACGACAGTGGAAGAGGAGGTGAGAGAGGTCTTGTCTATCTTGGTCGTGGCATGTACACAGGTCAGAATCAGTTCTCTTAATACGTTTAAGGTAGGTCTTGGTGGGGAAATGCGTAGTTCGTAGTTGGATGATTTTTGAAATTGTGCTTCGAGGGAGGTTCGTGTACGTGATACCTCGATTTCCAGGATTTGTTAGCAAATCATGAAGTGAACTCTTACACGTACCCCATCGGGTTGACCACTGATCCATAACTGAACGTTCGATGCCTATCACAGCCACTTTTAGTGATTCAGGCGGAGACGACCAGGCTCTGGCCGCAAACTGCCTTGCTCTCTCTAGGCACTTGGTGTACCGTTTGCGCTTTGGAATGTCTTCAGGGATAGGCCACTCAGTCCATTTCCTTGAGGCGTAATACTTGGCTGCAGTTTTCTGAAGAAGCAGATCGAATGGTAACAGCTCCGTCTCCACCTCTAAGGCTGAAGTGGGAGTCGTTGAAAGGGCACCTGTTATAGATAGCAGGCCCCTTCTATAGATGTGGGCAAGGGGTTTGAGCATGGCTGTGGAAATGTTACACAATGCGGGGTAAGCATACCGCGCTTTTGCCAGGACTGATGCTTGGAAGATGGAGCGAAGCTGTCTGCATTCAACAGATCTTGAGAATTTAGTCAGCGATGACATCCTTTGAAGAGCCATGGAGCACTGCGCTGTCTGATGGTTAGCGTGATGTTTCCAGGTTAGCCGACTATCATAAATCAGGCCAAGGTATCTCACAGAGACTTTTGGGTGTACGATAGTATTGTTCCATTTTAGCGGCGCCGTTTCTTTCTTGTGTCTACGGGAGAAGTGGATTAGCTCAGTTTTGTTTTCTGCGAACTCTAAATGTAGCCTTTTCCCCCACTTCACGAGTGTACTGAGGTTGTTGGCTAACAGCTTAACATTCGTTTCACTTGAGGTACCAGACGTGTGAAGGAGGAGATCATCTACAAAAGCCTGCACATTTAGGCGCTTCCTTTTAATGATACTCAACGCGCTGTCGATGTACACCAAGAACAGTAGAGGAGAAAGCGGTGATCCCTGAGGTACGCCTTTTGCTAATGAAAATAAATCGCTTTGGTCATCTCTGAAGACCACGAAATATTTTCGGCGTTTCAGGAAGCTTTCGATCCACAAAACTATGTTGCCTGGGGTCTTAAGTTTCCGAAGTTCTTGAATGAGTTTAGCATGGTTGACGTTGTCGAAGGCTCCCGTTATGTCGAGTAGAAGCGCGGTGTGAACCTTTCTATTTTCGAAGCTCTGGAGCACCGAATCCGTGAAATTGACCAGCGCGTCTGTCGTGGATCTGCCAGGTCTGCATCCCCATTGCATGTCAGACAGCGCGTTGTTTTCCGTTAGAAACGCTTTGAGGCGATTTGCGATTGCTTTCTCTAATAACTTCCCCAGTACTGGGAGGAGAGATATGGGACGAAAGCTCTTGGCGTTCTCGTAACTTGGTTTTCCAGGCTTGGGGAGTGGAATGATTTTTGCTGTCTTCCACACATTAGGGAAGTGACCTAGCCTAAGAGAAGCGTTGAAGATGTTCAAGACATAAGGACCGATGATTTTCCAGGTGCTTTTTAGGACTATAGCCTGTATGTTGTCCATTCCTGCCGCCTTGTTGGGTCGTAGATCGTTTAGAATCTCCGTAATTTCCCCAAAGGAAAACTCCGCGTCAGAAGTGGAGGCTCTCAATTGCTTAAATATGATCTTATGACGCGACGACTTTTCAGGCCTGTCTGTACCGTCAGCTGGTACCCCATTCAGTAAGCTTGTTGCCATGCAGTTAAGTTTGGATTTGACGTCAGGAAAAGGATTGCCATCTGCTTGCTTTAATTGTTCGAATCGGTTGTTGCTATTAGATCGCAGGTATCGATCTAGGTTCCAATAACGTCTTACAACTAGAGGACTTCATCTGCGCCATCCAAAATTGTTCTTTCCGATCTCTGGTTTGCTTGCGGTAGAGGTTACGTTTTGTTTTCCAAACCTTCTCTCTTTGTGGATTCCTGTCTGCGCGATACAGCCGAAGCGCTGCTGAAGCTTCCTTTCTCAGTCTGCGAAGTTCTCCATTCCACCACGGCTTAATCCGGGTTGAATCTGATTTTGTTGGTATGTGCATGTGCATTGCCTCTTGAATGGTCGTGGTGAGAGCTCCGACCGCTGTGTCAACCGCCTGTCGGTCTGAGAGGTTCGAGAACATCGAGCGTGCACTCAGTAGACTTGACGACATGTAGGATCTTAGGTTGCCCCAGTTTGCCCTGCTGTAGCACCACGTGGTCTTGTCTTTGCGGGGAACGTACGTTGTGAATAGGAGAGCAATTGCCTTGTGATCGGACTCATTGTAGTACACGTCGTCGTTTAACATGCTCCACTCGACTTGTGTACTTAGATTCGCAGATGCCCACGTGAGGTCTATGGTAGACATATGCCCACGTTCGTTGAGGAAAGTTGGTGTGTTCCACTTGTTTAACAATGTGAGACCATGTTCCGTAACAAAGTTATAAAGCTGCGTACCCGCAAGGTCCGCGGCTTTGTCCTCCCACAACCAGTGATGGGCATTAAAGTCCCCGGTGACAACCATACAGTCGTCTTGACCATATTTCTTCCAAACTTCGGAAAGTAGATTTGTAGTATCAGCCGTATGTCTCCGGTAAAGTGCAATGATGGTTATGCAATGGGTGCCAGTTCTGGGTAATTTCAGTGCCACATACAGTTCTGCTATTTCCATTATGTAAAAAGGGCTATCCCTCTTTTGGAGGAGAAGCACTCCTTTGTAGCTGAGGGGGGGTCTGATCAATTCGAAGCTTCCGAAACTTGAACATGTTAGGTTCTGTGGTGGTTCTATCGCTACGACTGTGCTTGTTCCCTTGCTCGTGGCCTCGCGGATCAGTTCGGTAAGTTGTTGGTAGCTCTTCCTTATATTCTGTATCAACAACTGGTTCGTTGTCATCTAAGTGCTTTTTGTTGCTGTGGATTGTTTCTCACTTCTTTTTTGCGCGTTTATCCGAACAGGGCAGTTAGGGTCGAAGGCGGGGTGGGCACCTTTGCAATTTGCACATTTCTTTGCTGCGTCTGTGCACTGTCTCGTGTCGTGGTTTTTCGAACATTTGCCGCAGACTGGGGTCTTTTCTTGGCACGACGCTGAAATATGGCCATAAGCCTGGCATTTGAAGCATTGAATAATGTTGGTCGTTCTGGCGTTTTCAATTTGGACTAGCTGGTTGAACGCGAAGATTCCACACACTTGAATTAGTTTCTGCTTCTCTCCTACCGATTTGCATGTATACTTGACTGACCCATGCGCTTTTGTGGAATCCGGGTTTAGCCATTTGGTTCGGTCAGCTTCAAACGTTACCTCAAGGTTGGAGTTCTTGTCAGAGATATGCTGGCAGATTTCCGGCATGCTCAACTCCTTTGGGAGCTGGTGGATTACCACCATCAGATTGGGTTGTCTTTTTACTGTTTTGACCGGTCCCAGGTTTGGTAAGGTTGCTGACTGAAATATGGCTTCCGAAATGATCTTTTCCTCCCGGCTTCGGAAGGTGAGGGCAAGCCTGTTGGTGCGGGTTTTACCTACTAATACCGGCTTCGGTGCATTCGGGTACGCCTTGGCTAAGTCTTCATCCATTGTTTTGAGGAGGTCCTTCCTAGGAATGACCATGTTCCGTTTCGCCTCGTCTTCCTGTTGGATGAAAATCGTGACACCGTCATCTTCGTTATTGTCTACTTCTTGACCAGCAGGGGTGGCAATAGCTTCATTAGATTCCCTGGTTTGCAGTCTTTTCCTTTTCTTGCGGACTATATGAGCCCAGGTTCCGGATTGAGCAGAAGGCGAGGCGGCTTGGCCTTGATTTAGTTGATTGTCACTAACAGTCGGTTTCCAGGAAGGTTTCCAGGAAGGTTTCCCGCGTTCTTCTACAGGGTCTTTACGAAGTCCCACAACTTCTGCTTTGAGTGCCAAAATTTCCTGATTTAGATGGTCGTTGCTGTCTTTCAGCGACCTAAGCGTGGATACGATGAAATCCATAGTAGACATTTGCGTAGGGTCATCGATTGAAAAGGACCTTTTACGGAACGCTAGGTCGTCCGAAGGGGAAAGCATGGGGCGTTTCTGAGCTTCGGCTGGGTTCATTTTCTTTTCCCGACACGATTTGCAGTTTTTTGCCGCAGGCTTGTCTTTTTGAAAGAGGTCCCCGCAGGTTTGACATTTCACTTGAGGTTGTAGTGTGACGGTTGGATTGGGCGAGTCTATTTCAATTTCCTCCAGAGCGCGGGACGGGCCGGCTTGAGAAAAACGGATTCCCCCTTTCACGGGCGAGTTTTCCGGTGTCCTTAACATTTCGTCACTGGGCTAAGCCCTAAATAGTCACTTAAAGGACCTCGTTCATACACAAAGCAGGGACTAGACGTTATAAAAATAATCGGCAAAGGTGCAGAAAGCACCGAACAACACCTGGTAACAAAAATCAATCCAAACAAAACTTGGGTACACCAATGAAACACGACAAAAGCAAGAGCGCACTTCAAACACGTCCCAACTTCCCGCCACAAAATGGCGGAATCCTAACGCACGTGTTATTCATCCACCAAGTGATATCAAATAAATTCGTTCAATCGTCAATGGGTCTTAAGTATCATTCATATATCCCACATCAGCACTAATCAAACACAACGAAGGAATCATTACATTTATCCACCAAGATTAACGACACCTGAAATTTCCTCGAAATCTTATTGAAATTACACTGAAATTTCATTGAAATTTCGTTGAAATATGCTTGTAATTTTACCTGAAATTTCAATGAAATTTCCTTGAAATTTGCTTGTAATTTTACCTGAAATTTCCTCGAAATCTTATTGAAATTACACTGAAATTTCATTGAGATTTCGTTGAAACATGCTTGTGATTTTACCTGAAATTTCCTTGAAATTTGCTTGTAATTTTACCTGAAATTTCAATGAAATTTCCTTGAAATTTGCTTGTAATTTTACCTGAAATTTTTTCGAAATCTTATTGAAATTACACTGAAACTTCAATGAAATTTCCTTGAAATTTGCTTGTAATTTTACCTGAAATTTCCTCGAAATCTTATTGAAATTACACTGAAATTTCATCGAAATTTCGTTGAAATATGCGTGTAATTTTACCTGAAATTTCAATGAAATTTCTTTGAAATTTGCCTGTAATTTTACCTGAAATTTCCTCGAAATCTTATTGAAATTACACTGAAATTTCATTGTAATTTCGTTGAAGTATACTTGTAATTTAACCTGAAATTTCAATGAAATTTCCTTGAAATTTGTTTGTAATTTTACCTGAAATTTCCTCGAAATCTTATTGAAATTACACTGAAATTTCATTGAAATTTCGTTTAAATATGCTTGTAATTTTACCTGAAATTTCAATGAAATTTCCTTGAAATTTGCTTGTAATTTTACCTGAAATTTCCTTGAAATTTGCTTGTAATTTTACCTGAAATTTCCTCGAAATCTTATTGAAATTACACTGAAATTTCAATGAAATTTCGTTGAAATATGCTTGTAATTTTACCTGAAATTTCCTAAAAATCTTCGTTCCGAACTGAAGTCCGAAAGAGTTTTGTTTTCTTCTTCTTTTCGGTTGTGTTTACTATTTCTCTCTCTCCGGTCTCCACTTTCTCCTTTTGATCCTTTATCGATCGGTTTGATGTAAAGGGAGGGCCTTTTTGGAAGAATACAGACAGTTGTTGTTGGTAAGAGCAAAGATACGGATCTGAATCGCAGTGTACGTGGCATATTGTTCCTCGTGGCAACCGAAATACGGAATAATATATTAATCACGGTTGCGAACAGAGTTTCCGAGTATCTAACAGTTTTCGTTTCCCCTAATTCCGTGGGCAGCCATACGCGTTACATTTTAACTGGGTTGTTCTTTTTTTTTTTTTTTTTTCCTTTTTACCGGCGTAGGCTCTCGCCTATTGCCGTTCACTATATTTCAAGCATACGATTTTTACATGCATTGTCAATAATCCCAGCACAAGGGTCACCTATCGGGTAGTCATCAAGATACTACCCTGTCAGGGGGGGGGGGGCGGTGTACAGGAAAAGGGAACAGGGGGTAAGGAGGGAAGGGAAACAAAACAGCGCTCTTTGATTGTGTCAATCGCATACTTTCACTGCATGCCTGAAGAAGGTGACGATGGCGGGAAAGGCCTTCTCTCTCGATAGCATTTCTCTGGCGTTGAAGTGGATTTTTGATCTGCTAAGTTCGCGAAGGAGGATAGCTCTTTCCTTGTTTAGTTTACGACAGTGGAAGAGGAGGTGAGAGAGGTCTTGTCTATCTTGGTAGTGGCATGTACACAGGTCAGAATCAGTTCTCTTAATACGTTTAAGGTAGGTCTTGGTGGGGAAATGCGTAGTTCGTAGTTGGATGATTTTTGAAATTGTGCTTCGAGGGACTCGAAGTTAATAACTGGGTTGTTCGGAACAATCTTATTGAAATTACACTGGAATTTCATTGAAATTTCGTTGAAATATGCTTGTAATTTTACCTGAAATTTCAATGAAATTTACTTGAAATTTCATTGAAATTTCGTTGAAATATGCTTGTAATTTTACCTGAAATTTCAATGAAATTTCCTTGAAATTTGCTTGTAATTTTACCTGAAATTTCCATGAAATTTGCTTGTAATTTTACCTGAAATTTCCCTGAAATTTACTTGATTTTACCTGAAATTTCTTCGAAATCTTAATGAAATTACAGTGAAATTTCATTGAAATTTCGTTGAAACATGCTTGTAATTTTACCTGAAACTTCAATGAAATTTCCTTGAAATTTGCTTGTAATTTTACCTGAGATTTCCTCGAAATCTTATTGAAATTACACTGAAATTTCATTGAGATTTCGTTGAAACATGCTTGTGATTTTACCTGAAATTTCAATGAAATTTCATTGAAATTTGCTTGTAATTTTACCTGAAATTTCAATGAAATTTCCTTGAAATTTGCTTGTAATTTTTACCTGAAATTTTTTTGAAATCTTATTGAAATTACACTGAAACTTCAATGAAATTTCCTTGAAATTTGCTTGTAATTTTACCTGAAATTTCCTCGAAATCTTATTGAAATTACACTGAAATTTCATCGAAATTTCGTTGAAATATGCGTGTAATTTTACCTGAAATTTCAATGAAATTTCCTTGAAATTTGCTTGTAATTTTACCTGAAATTTCCTTGAAATTTGCTTGTAATTTTACCTGAAATTTCCTCGAAATCTTATTGAAATTACACTGAAATTTCATTGAAATTTCGTTGAAATATGCTTGTAATTTTACCCGAAATTTCCTCAAAATCTTATTGAAATTACACTGAAATTTCATTGAAATTTCGTTGAAATATGCTTGTAATTTTACCTGAAATTTCAATGAAATTTACTTGAAATTTCATTGAAATTTCGTTGAAATATGCTTGTAATTTTACCTGAAATTTCAATGAAATTTCCTTGAAATTTGCTTGTAATTTTACCTGAAATTTCAATGAAATTTCCTTGAAATTTGCTTGTAATTTTTACCTGAAATTTTTTCGAAATCTTATTGAAATTACACTGAAACTTCAACGAAATTTCCTTGAAATTTGATTATAATTTTACCTGAAATTTCCTCGAAATCTTATTGAAATTACACTGAAAGTTCATCGAAATTTCGTTGAAATATGCGTGTAATTTTACCTGAAATTTCAATGAAATTTCCTTGAAATTTGCTTGTAATTTTACCTGAAATTTCCTCAAAATCTTATATTAATTACACTGAAATTTCATTGAAATTTCGTTAAAATATGCTTGTAATTTTACCTGAAATTTCAATGAAATTTCCTTGAAATTTGCTTGTAATTTTACCTGAAATTTCCTTGAAATTTCATTGAAATATGCTTGTAATTTTACCTGAAATTTCCTCGAAATCTTATTGAAATTACACTGAAATTTCATTGAAATTTCGTTGAAATATGCTTGTAATTTTACCTCAAATTTCAATGAAGTTTTCTTGAAATTTGCTTGTAATTTTAACTGAAATTTGCTTGTAATTTTACCTGAAATTTCTTCGAAATCTTATTGAAATTACACTGAAATTTCATTGAAATTTCGTTGAAATATGCTTGTAATTTTACCTGAAATTTCCTCGAAATGTTATTGCAATTACACTGAAATTTCATTAAAATTTCGTTGAAATATGCTTATAATTTTACCTGAAATTTCAATGAAATTTCCTTGAAATTTGATTGTAATTTTACCTGAAATTTCCTCGAAATCTTATTGAAATTACACTGAAATTTCATTGAAATGTCGTTGAAATATGCTTGTAATTTTACCTGAAATTTCAATGAAATTTTCTTAAAATATGCTTGTAATTTTACCTGAAATTTCCCTGAAATTTGCTTGTAATTTTACCTGAAATTTCTTCGAAATCTTATTGAAATTACACTGAAATTTCATTGAAATTTCGTTGAAATATGCTTGTAATTTTACCTGAAATTTCAATGAGATTTCCTTGAAATTTGCTTGTAATTTTACCTGAAATTTCCCTGAAATTTACTTGATTTTACCTGAAATTTACTTGATTTTACCTGAAATTTCTTCGAAATCTTAATGAAATTACAGTGAAATTTCATTGAAATTTCGTTGAAATATGCTTGTAATTTTACCTCAAATTTCAATGAAGTTTTCTTGAAATTTGCTTGTAATTTTAACTGAAATTTGCTTGTAATTTTACCTGAAATTTCTTCGAAATCTTATTGAAATTACACTGAAATTTCATTGAAATTTCGTTGAAATATGCTTGTAATTTTACCTGAAATTTCCTCGAAATGTTATTGCAATTACACTGAAATTTCATTAAAATTTCGTTGAAATATGCTTATAATTTTACCTGAAATTTCAATGAAATTTCCTTGAAATTTGATTGTAATTTTACCTGAAATTTCCTCGAAATCTTATTGAAATTACACTGAAATTTCATTGAAATGTCGTTGAAATATGCTTGTAATTTTACCTGAAATTTCAATGAAATTTTCTTAAAATATGCTTGTAATTTTACCTGAAATTTCCCTGAAATTTGCTTGTAATTTTACCTGAAATTTCTTCGAAATCTTATTGAAATTACACTGAAATTTCATTGAAATTTCGTTGAAATATGCTTGTAATTTTACCTGAAATTTCAATGAGATTTCCTTGAAATTTGCTTGTAATTTTACCTGAAATTTCCCTGAAATTTACTTGATTTTACCTGAAATTTACTTGATTTTACCTGAAATTTCTTCGAAATCTTAATGAAATTACAGTGAAATTTCATTGAAATTTCGTTGAAATATGCTTGTAATTTTACCTGAAACTTCAATGAAATTTCCTTGAAATTTGCTTGTAATTTTACCTGAAATTTCCTCGAAATCTTATTGAAATTACACTGAAATTTCATTGAAATTTCGTTGAAATATGCTTGTAATTTTACCTGAAATTTCAATGAAATTTCTTTGAAATTTGATTGTAATTTTAACTGAAATTTCCTCGAAATCTTATTGAAATTACACTGAAATTTCATTGAAATTTCGTTGAAATATGCTTGTAATTTTACCTCAAATTTCAATGAAATTTTCTTGAAATTTGCTTGTAATTTTAACTGAAATTTGCTTGTAATTTTACCTGAAATTTCTTCGAAATCTTATTGAAATTACACTGAAATTTCATTGAAATTTCGTTGAAATATGCTTGTAATTTTACCTGAAATTTCCTCGAAATGTTATTGCAATTACACTGAAATTTCATTGAAATTTCTTTGAAATATGCTTATAATTTTACCTGAAATTCCAATGAAATTTCCTTGAAATTTGATTGTAATTTTACCTGAAATTTCCTCGAAATCTTATTGAAATTACACTGAAATTTCATTGAAATGTCGTTGAAATATGCTTGTAATTTTACCTGAAATTTCAATGAAATTTTCTTGAAATATGCTTGTAATTTTACCTGAAATTTCCCTGAAATTTGCTCGTAATTTTACCTGAAATTTCTTCGAAATCTTATTGAAATTACACTGAAATTTCATTGAAATTTCGTTGAAATATGCTTGTAATTTTACCTGAAATTTCAATGAGATTTCCTTGAAATTTGCTTGTAATTTTACCTGAAATTTCCCTGAAATTTACTTGATTTTACCTGATATTTCTTCGAAATCTTAATGAAATTACAGTGAAATTTCATTGAAATTTCGTTGAAATATGCTTGTAATTTTACCTGAAACTTCAATGAAATTTCCTTGAAATTTGCTTGTAATTTTACCTGAAATTTCCTCGAAATCTTATTGAAATTACACTGAAATTTCATTGAAATTTCGTTGAAATATGCTTGTAATTTTACCTGAAATTTCAATGAAATTTCTTTGAAATTTGATTGTAATTTTACCTGAAATTTCCTCGAAATCTTATTGAAATTACACTGAAATTTCATTGAGATTTCGTTGAAACATGCTTGTGATTTTATCTGAAATTTCAATGAAATTTCCTTGAAATTTGCTTGTAATTTTAACTGAAATTTCAATGAAATTTCCTTGAAATTTGCTTGTAATTTTACCTGAAATTTTTTCGAAATCTTTTTGAAATTACACTGAAACTTCAATGAAATTTCCTTGAAATTTGCTTGTAATTTTACCTGAAATTTCCTCGAAATCTTTTTGAAATTACACTGAAATTTCATTGAAATTTCGTTGAAATATGCTTGTAATTTTACCTGAAATTTCAATGAAATTTCTTTGAAATTTGATTGTAATTTTACCTGAAATTTCCTCGAAATCTTATTGAAATTACACTGAAATTTCATTGAGATTTCGTTGAAACATGCTTGTTATTTTATCTGAAATTTCAATGAAATTTCCTTGAAATTTGCTTGTAATTTTACCTGAAATTTTTTCGAAATCTTATTGAAATTACACTGAAACTTCAATGAAATTTCCTTGAAATTTGCTTGTAATTTTACCTGAAATTTCCTCGAAATCTTATTGAAATTAAACTGAAATTTCATTGAAATTTCGCTGAAGTATACTTGTAATTTAACCTGAAATTTCAATGAAATATCCTTGAAATTTGTTTGTAATTTTACATGAAATTTCCTCGAAATCTTATTGAAATTACACTGGAATTTCATTGAATTTCGTTGAAATATGCTTGTAATTTTACCTGAAATTTCAATGAAATTTCCTTGAAATTTGTTTGTAATTTTACCTGAAATTTCCTTGAAATTTGCTTGTAATTTTACCTGAAATTTCCTTGAAATTTGCTTGTAATTTTACCTGAAATTTCCTCGAAATCTTATTGAAATTACACTGAAATTTCATTGAAATTTCGTTGAAATATGCTTGTAATTTTACCTGAAACTTTAATGAAATTTCCTTGAAATTTGCTTGTAACTTTACCTGAAATTTCCTCGAAATCTTATTGAAATTACACTGAAATTTCATTGAAATTTCGTTGAAATATGCTTGTAATTTTACCTGAAACTTTAATGAAATTTCCTTGAAATTTGCTTGTAACTTTACCTGAAATTTCCTCGAAATCTTATTGAAATTACACTGAAATTTCATTGAAAATTCGTCTAAATATGCTTGTAATTTTACCTGAAATTTCAATGAAATTTCCTTGAAATTTGCTTGTAATTTTACCTGAAATTTCAATGAAATTTCCTTGAAATTTGCTTGTAATTTTACCTGAAATTTCCTTGAAATTTCCTTGAAATATGCTTGTAATTTTACCTGAAATTTCAATGAAATTTCCTTGAAATTTGCTTGTAATTTTACCTGAAATTCCCTTGAAATTTGCTTGTAATTTTACCCTAAATTTCCTCGAAATCTTATTGAAATTACACTGAAATTTCATCGAAATTTCGTTGAAATATGCGTGTAATTTTACCTGAAATTTCAATGAGAGTTCGGCCTGAGCAGTTGAACGTACTGGATGTGTTTAGGTCTCAACTGTGTAGTTCCCAAACACCCCAAATTACAAACTGAACTTATTTAATCAAAAGTGTCAGTGCCTTCTTTATGCAATATTGTTACAAATCGAACTTCTCACCACCTTCCAACCATGTAACAAAAGTCTTCTCACCGCCTATTTAGGCAGAAGACTCTTGAAACTTTGTGTTCTAAGACGTGTTGTCATCGTTACACTGTGTTGTGTTGATTTCGTTACTCTTTTGGTTACATTGCAATCAGACTCCAGTTTGTTCATTTCATTTTACTCCTACATCTTCAATCCCGAACACGTCCCCAACCCTTTCCATCACACTGCTGACGTCATCAAACCTTGAAATGGAATCAGAAATAGAAATCGATGACCCGCTTATACCTGTTATACCAGTTGAATCCTTTGAACCTGTTTTTTCCGTTGAACTTGTTCCATCTGTTGAACCTACATCTGCTGAAGAAAACCAAACCAACCTACTAAAATGTAACTCATGTGGAATCCTTTTCGAAAAAGACAGACCAAACGTCAAAAATTGTCAAGAATGTCGTCACAAACCCCATTCCCACAAAAGACCAAACTCTCCAGGCGAAGAAACTACTCGAAAAAGATCATTCTCAATTGATGATTTCCTCTCCAAAAGGTTAGACTCTTTAACGGATTTAATCCTAAATGTAGTTGAAAAACAAAACCTACTCCTACAAGAAAACACTGAACTGAAACGTTCCCTAAACATCCTGATCCAACAAAACTCAGACCTAAAATCTGATCTTGAAATCTCTAGACAAGAAAGAAACTCCCACACTTCCACCAGAACTATAACCGATCAGAAAGAAGAACCTCCTAAAGAAACAGCTTGGTCTCAGATTATAAAAAAAAATGGCAAACTCAGAACCTCAAAACCGACAGAACAAACCTACAACTCTGCAACCACATCTCAACAATCCACCTCCAAATCAAACTCAACCTTCCAAGAAAACTCAGAAATTGAAGAAGCCACCTTGATTCTCCAACAACTTGACGAAGAAAAGGGTAATAAATTCATCCCAAGAAAAGACCTCTTATCAATCTTGGAAAAAGACATAAAAAAACTCAACCAAAACGCCCCAATCCCCATTTTCGTTCGGAAAACAAAAACAAAAAAACTTATTCTTACTTAAAAAAACCGCGAAGAAAAACAAAAATCAAACGAAATCTTGGCTGAAACCTCCTTCTCCGAATTAGGACCCGTCAAAGCTGTAAACAGAAAACCAAACCTTCAGATTGTGATTCACCAACTCCCCACAGATGAAACCCCTGAAGACATCTGCTCTCACCTCAGCGACAAAAACTCTAGTCTCAACATTAACTTTCAAACCAATCACTTCAAACGGATTAACCCTGGCAGCACTAAAAAATTCTGATCTGCTTGGTACACCTGCTCATCACTAATAGAAAAAACTAAGCTTCTTTCAGGCGGAGCCCTAATCGCCTTCAACTCAACAGTTCAAGTCGAAAATGTTAGACCTCCTTTAATTACCCAATGTTATAAGTGTCTAGAATTTGGCCACCTCTCCTTTTTTTGCCCCAAAAAGATTACACGATGCGGCAAATGCGCCGATCTCCAACATGATATTAAATCATGTACAAACTCCCGCTTAAAATGCTCCAACTGCAGAGGTAACCATACAGCCTTCGACCACTCGTGCCCATCAAGAATAGCAGCTATCAAAAAAGCCGCCAAATAACCTCAAAACAAGCAAAACCAAAACCCCTCATGTCTCAAACTCAATGTAATTCCTCTTCTTCTCATTCCACCAATATTCTAATTCATAATATCCGAAAAAACAAGAATCAACTTTTTGAAACACTGCGTGAAGCACACAACCACAACTCTCACGTAGCTTTTATTCTCGAACATCCAACTAATTTTAACTTTACAACAATTTCAAACTTCCAAACCACTAAACCTGACTCTTCATATATTGGTACTATTAGCTTCAAAGATAGTTCAGCCCATCACATTGAAATATTAATATCTCGAGAACTTTACTCTCTAACCAAAATATCATTCAAAAACCATCTTCCCATAATTCTTGTTACAATCTACAGAAGACATACAAATGAAGTCTCATCTCTGCTTACTGAAATCTGGAAGGAATTAGAAAAGATAAATGCTTACATAATTATCTGTGGCGATTTCAATGCCCATCACTGGCACTGGGAGGCAAAAAAAATGGATAAACCTGGCCTTCAGCTATTCGATTTTATCACTTCCTTAAACTTAATCCTCCTAAATAAATGGAATGTCCCTACATTCATGAACGAAAAGGGCGAATCCTCCACAATAGACTTAGTTTTCGCTTCTTCTGAAATTTCCCACCTTCTTCACCTTCGTCTTCTAGATAACCCTGATTTTCTAAACGAATCTGATCATAAAGCTATCCTCCTAAAAATCAAAGCCCCTTTTGTTGAATATAGACCCGAACAATGGAACTACAAACTGGCCAACTGGGAACTAATCAACAACACTTTATCAGAACTAATAGAAAATAATAAAAACAAATTATTTTCTCTGAATAGTCCCAAGGAAATAGATGTTTCCACACAACTTTTAACTAAACTCCTTACCGATACAGCCAGCAAGTATATCCCAAAAATCAATTCAATGAGAAAGAAAAATCCTTGGTGGACAAAAGACCTAAACCTCCTTAGAAAACTAACAGCACAACACCTAAAATTGTATAAAAAGTCACCAACCCAAAACAATGAAAGAACTTGGAAAGATGCTAGGAACTTATACACTATGAAATGTCGTCAAACTCGAGCGAACTATTGGCAACTAAAAATGAACACTCCTGACTCTAGAATTCTCTGGAAATTAGATCACAAATTTCGATCAAACGCAAACAAAAACTCATTAGACCAACTACTAGATGATAAAGGAAAATCTTTTAAACAGATTACTGACAAATTAGACTTTCTAACTCAAAAAATGTTAGATCTACCAGCTCCGATCACCTCAATCCCTCAAATTACTGTACAAAAACAGGTGCATAAAATTGACCATCTATACATTACTAGACAAACAAGTTTCGCTCTTCTGGATTACGAACAACTATCAGAACTAATTAAAAACCTTCCCCTCTATAAAGCCTCTGGCGAAGACAATATACAACCAATACTCATTAAAAAGACTTGGCTATCCATTGGTTATGCTGTAACTGCACTATTTAATTCATCCATAAAATTATCTTATTTTCCTAAAGCCTGGAAATCGACCAAAATTCTCCCAATACCAAAACCAGATAAAAATGACTATTCCTCCCACAATAATTTTCGTCCCATCGCCCTACTATCTCATCTTGGCAAAATCCTAGAAAAATGCATAGCCAAAAAAATCACAGACTACCTAGAACAAAAAAATATCCTATCAGAAAACCAATGGGGATTTAGAAATCAAAGATCTAGTGTAAATGCTATGCTAAACTTCTCAGATAATATCCTTCATGGTTTTGATAAAGGTAAAATTACCACGGCCCTACTACTAGACATTCATGGAGCGTTTAACAATGTCAACCATGCAGTTTTACTTCAAAAGGCAAGAAAGAAAAAGATCCCTATCAACCTAATCAACTGGCTTAAGAGCTTCTTAGATAATAGAACAGGATATAGCACATACGGTCCTTACACAAGTCAAAATTTCCATTTAAAACAGGGCGTTCCTCAAGCCTCGCCCCTCTCCCCTATCCTCTTTCTAATCTACATTGACGATGCATTGAAAATTATCAAAAGTAAAAGATTAACAATTCAGGCTTTTGCAGACGACTTACTTCTTTTGATCAGTGGCAAATCAGAAAAAGGTAATATTAAAACCCTCGAAAAAGCACTAAAAGACATAGAAAAGTGGAGTGAACATGTAAAACTTACTTTCTCGAAAACAAAAACTGAACTCATAAACTTCTCAAGGAAAAGAACTATACAAAATCTACCACTTAAATGGGGACAAGAAATCATTCCTCGAAAAGATGAAGTGCGCTACCTTGGAATTATATTCGATTCAAAATTAAATTGGAAAAAACACATCGCCCACCTATCCTCAAAAGGCCACTATATCTTAACCAGACTAAAAAAATTAACTAACTTCCTTCCATCTATAAAAACTAATCAATTAAGAACTTTAGTTCTAAGCATCTTTTACTCCAAATTACTTTACGGATTACCTGCTTGGAGTAATGTTAAACTCTCTTCATTTCCACCCTTAAGAACACTCCACAGAAACGCACTCCTCCTCATCACTGGTGCTCTGAGGACTACCCCAACTTCAGCTCTACAGATAGAAACAGGAGTACCCCCATTGGATCTTTTACAATTAGAAAGAATTATAAGATTTGCCCACAAAACAAACACCGTAACCACTTCAACTCCCATACATAAACGGTATACCTCATGCTCACTCTTTATCGAAATGACAAAAAAACAAAACCCTCTTCAAAAACGCCAACAAGAAGACATTAAAAAATCAATTAAACAAATCATTTTACTGAAATGGACAGAAGAGTGGAATACACAAATCTCGCCCCTCCACGATTTAAACATCAATCCTTACTCAAAACCTATTTGCAAATCTAGTCATGCACACAAAATCATATCTACACTCATCCAATTAAGAACAACACACTTCCCCACAAAATCATATTTATTTCGGATTAAAAAAACCTCTAACATGATTTGTCCTTGCACTAACTACTTTTTCATTGCCCACTGTTAAATAAACCTAGAGCCATCTTACTTAGAACGCTAAGTCAAACCAAACTACATTTCAAACCCGAACAAATCCTAACTAACCAAAAAATCTCAATCCCAATCACCAATTATATCAATTCCGCAAAAAAAATCTTAAAACTTTAAAATAAAAGTATAACAAATGCATTATTTAAAAGTTCCTTTTAATCAAATGACATTTTTCTAAATATAATATTCCTGGTACGAAAGCCTATGTAAAACAAACAGAAATAGTCAATAAAGAAGAGGCAACGAGCTATGCTCAAGCCCCTATCAAATTGGAAAAAAAAAAAAAAAAAAAAAAAAAAAGAAATTTCAATGAAATTTCCTTGAAATTTGCCTGTAATTTTACCTGAAATTTCCTCGAAATCTTATTGAAATTAAACTGAAATTTCATTGAAATTTCGCTGAAGTATACTTGTAATTTAACCTGAAATTTCAATGAAATATCCTTGAAATTTGTTTGTAATTTTACATGAAATTTCCTCGAAATCTTATTGAAATTACACTGAAATTTCATTGAATTTCGTTGAAATATGCTTGTAATTTTACCTGAAATTTCAATGAAATTTCCTTGAAATTTGTTTGTAATTTTACCTGAAATTTCCTTGAAATTTGCTTGTAATTTTACCTGAAATTTCCTTGAAATTTGCTTGTAATTTTACCTGAAATTTCCTCGAAATCTTATTGAAATTACACTGAAATTTCATTGAAATTTCGTTGAAATATGCTTGTAATTTTACCTGAAACTTTAATGAAATTTCCTTGAAATTTGCTTGTAACTTTACCTGAAATTTCCTCGAAATCTTATTGAAATTACACTGAAATTTCATTGAAAATTCGTCTAAATATGCTTGTAATTTTACCTGAAATTTCAATGAAATTTCCTTGAAATTTCGTTAAAATATGCTTGTAATTTTACCTGAAATTTCAATGAAATTTCCTTGAAATTTGCTTGTAATTTTACCTGAAACTTTAATGAAATTTCCTTGAAATTTGCTTGTAACTTTACCTGAAATTTCCTCGAAATCTTATTGAAATTACACTGAAATTTCATTGAAAATTCGTCTAAATATGCTTGTAATTTTACCTGAAATTTCAATGAAATTTCCTTGAAATTTGCTTGTAATTTTACCTGAAATTTCCTCAAAATCTTATATTAATTACAGTGAAATTTCATTGAAATTTCGTTAAAATATGCTTGTAATTTTACCTGAAATTTCAATGAAATTTCCTTGAAATTTGCTTGTAATTTTTCCTGAAATTTCCTTGAAATTTCCTTGAAATATGCTTGTAATTTTACCTGAAATTTCAATGAAATTTCCTTGAAATTTGCTTGTATTTTTACCTGAAATTTCCTCGAAATCTTATTGAAATTACACTGAAATTTCATTGAAATTTCGTTGAAATATGCTTGTAATTTTACCTCAAATTTCAATGAAATTTCCTTGAAATTTGCTTGTAATTTTACCTGAAATTTCCTCGTAATCTTAATGAAATTACAGTGAAATTTCATTGAAATTTCGTTGAAATATGGTTGTAATTTTACCTGAAACTTCAATGAAATTTCCTTGAAATTTGCTTGTAATTTTAACTGAAATTTCCCTTAAATTTGCTTGTAATTTTACCTGAAATTTCTTCGAAATCTTATTGAAATTACACTGAAATTTCATTGAAATTTCGTTGAAATATGCTTGTAATTTTACCTGAAATTTCGATGAAATTTCCTTGAAATTTGCTTGTAATTTTACCTGAAATTTCCCTGAAATTTACTTGATTTTACCTGAAATTTCTTCGAAATCTTAATGAAATTACAGTGAAATTTCATTGAAATTTCGTTGAAACATGCTTGTAATTTTACCTGAAACTTCAATGAAATTTCCTTGAAATATGCTTGTAATTTTAGCTGAAATTTCAATGAAATTTCCTTGAAATTTGCTTGTAATTTTACCTGAAATTTCCTTGAAATTTCCTTGAAATATGCTTGTAATTTTACCTGAAATTTCAATGAAATTTCCTTGAAATTTGTTTGTATTTTTACCTGAAATTTCCTCGAAATCTTATTGAAATTACACTGAAATTTCATTGAAATTTCGTTGAAATATGCTTGTAATTTTACCTGAAATTTCAATGAAATTTTCTTGAAATTTTCTTGTAATTTTAACGCAAATTTCCCTGAAATTTGCTTGTAATTTTACCTGAAATTTCTTCGAAATCTTATTGAAATTACACTGAAATTTCATTGAAATTTCGTTGAAATATGCTTGTAATTTTACCTGAAATTTCCTCGAAATGTTATTGCAATTACACTGAAATTTCATTGAAATTTCGTTGAAATATGCTTATAATTTTACTTGAAATTTCAATGAAATTTCCTTGAAATTTGATTGTAATTTTACCTGAAATTTCCTCGAAATCTTATTGAAATTACACTGAAATTTCATTGAAATGTCGTTGAAATATGCTTGTAATTTTACCTGAAATTTCAATGAGATTTCCTTGAAATTTGCTTGTAATTTTACCTGAAATTTACCTGAAATTTACTTGATTTTACCTGAAATTTCTTCGAAATCTTAATGAAATTACAGTGAAATTTCATTGAAATTTCGTTGAAATAGGCTTGTAATTTTACCTGAAACTTCAATGAAATTTCCTTGAAATTTGCTTGTAATTTTACCTGAAATTTCCTCGAAATCTTATTGAAACTACACTGAAATTTCATTGAAATTTCGTTGAAATATGCTTGTAATTTTACCTGAAATTTCAATGAAATTTCTTTGAAATTTGCTTGTAATTTTACCTGAAATTTTTTCGAAATCTTATTGAAATTACACTGAAACTTCAATGAAATTTCCATGAAATTTGCTTGTAATTTTACCTGAAATTTCCTTGAAATTTGCTTGTAATTTTACCTGAAATTTCCTCGAAATCTTATTGAAATTAAACTGAAATTTCATTGAAATTTCGCTGAAGTATACTTGTAATTTAACCTGAAATTTCAATGAAATATCCTTGAAATTTGTTTGTAATTTTACATGAAATTTCCTCGAAATCTTATTGAAATTACACTGAAATTTAATTGAATTTCGTTGAAATATGCTTGTAATTTTACCTGAAATTTCAATGAAATTTCCTTGAAATTTGTTTGTAATTTTACCTGAAATTTCCTTGAAATTTGCTTGTAATTTTACCTGAAATTTCCTTGAATTTTGCTTGTAATTTTACCTGAAATTTCCTCGAAATCTTATTGAAATTACACTGAAATTTCATTGAAAATTCGTCTAAATATGCTTGTAATTTTACCTGAAACTTTAATGAAATTTCCTTGAAATTTGCTTGTAACTTTACCTGAAATTTCCTCGAAATCTTATTGAAATTACACTGAAATTTCATTGAAAATTCGTCTAAATATGCTTGTAATTTTACCTGAAATTTCAATGAAATTTCCTTGAAATTTGCTTGTAATTTTACCTGAAATTTCCTCAAAATCTTATATTAATTACACTGAAATTTCATTGAAATTTCGTTAAAATATGCTTGTAATTTTACCTGAAATTTCAATGAAATTTCCTTGAAATTTGCTTGTAATTTTACCTGAAACTTTAATTGAAATTTCCTTGAAATTTGCTTGTAAATTTACCTGAAATTTCCTCGAAATCTTATTGAAATTACACTGAAATTTCATTGAAAATTCGTCTAAATATGCTTGTAATTTTACCTGAAATTTCAATGAAATTTCCTTGAAATTTGCTTGTAATTTTACCTGAAATTTCCTCAAAATCTTATATTAATTACAGTGAAATTTCATTGAAATTTCGTTAAAATATGCTTGTAATTTTACCTGAAATTTCAATGAAATTTCCTTGAAATTTGCTTGTAATTTTACCTGAAATTTCCTTGAAATTTCCTTGAAATATGCTTGTAATTTTACCTGAAATTTCAATGAAATTTCCTTGAAATTTGCTTGTATTTTTACCTGAAATTTCCTCGAAATCTTATTGAAATTACACTGAAATTTCATTGAAATTTCGTTGAAATATGCTTGTAATTTTACCTCAAATTTCAATGAAATTTCCTTGAAATTTGCTTGTAATTTTACCTGAAATTTCCTCGTAATCTTAATGAAATTACAGTGAAATTTCATTGAAATTTCGTTGAAATATGGTTGTAATTTTACCTGAAACTTCAATGAAATTTCCTTGAAATTTGCTTGTAATTTTAACTGAAATTTCCCTTAAATTTGCTTGTAATTTTACCTGAAATTTCTTCGAAATCTTATTGAAATTACACTGAAATTTCATTGAAATTTCGTTGAAATATGCTTGTAATTTTACCTGAAATTTCGATGAAATTTCCTTGAAATTTGCTTGTAATTTTACCTGAAATTTCCCTGAAATTTACTTTATTTTACCTGAAATTTCTTCGAAATCTTAATGAAATTACAGTGAAATTTCATTGAAATTTCGTTGAAACATGCTTGTAATTTTACCTGAAACTTCAGTGAAATTTCCTTGAAATATGCTTGTAATTTTACCTGAAATTTCAATGAAATTTCCTTGAAATTTGCTTGTAATTTTACCTGAAATTTCCTTGAAATTTCCTTGAAATATGCTTGTAATTTTACCTGAAATTTCAATGAAATTTCCTTGAAATTTGCTTGTATTTTTACCTGAAATTTCCTCGAAATCTTATTGAAATTACACTGAAATTTCATTGAAATGTCGTTGAAATATGCTTGTAATTTTACCTGAAATTTCAATGAGATTTCCTTGAAATTTGCTTGTAATTTTACCTGAAATTTCCCTGAAATTTACTTGATTTTACCTGAAATTTCTTCGAAATCTTAATGAAATTACAGTGAAATTTCATTGAAATTTCGTTGAAATAGGCTTGTAATTTTACCTGAAACTTCAATGAAATTTCCTTGAAATTTGCTTGTAATTTTACCTGAAATTTCCTCGAAATCTTATTGAAACTACACTGAAATTTCATTGAAATTTCGTTGAAATATGCTTGTAATTTTACCTGAAATTTCAATGAAATTTCCTTGAAATTTGCTTGTAATTTTACCTGAAATTTCCTCGAAATCTTATTGAAACTACACTGAAATTTCATTGAAATTTCGTTGAAATATGCTTGTAATTTTACCTGAAATTTCAATGAAATTTCTTTGAAATTTGCTTGTAATTTTACCTGAAATTTCCTCGAAATCTTACTGAAATTACACTGAAATTTCATTGAGATTTCGTTGAAACATGCTTGTGATTTTATCTGAAATTTCAATGAAATTTCCTTGAAATTTGCTTGTAATTTTAACTGAAATTTCAATGAAATTTCCTTGAAATTTGCTTGTAATTTTACCTGAAATTTTTTCGAAATCTTATTGAAATTACACTGAAACTTCAATGAAATTTCCTTGAAATTTGCTTGTAATTTTACCTGAAATTTCCTTGAAATTTGCTTGTAATTTTACCTGAAATTTCCTCGAAATCTTATTGAAATTAAACTGAAATTTCATTGAAATTTCGCTGAAGTATACTTGTAATTTAACCTGAAATTTCAATGAAATATCCTTGAAATTTGTTTGTAATTTTACATGAAATTTCCTCGAAATCTTATTGAAATTACACTGAAATTTAATTGAATTTCGTTGAAATATGCTTGTAATTTTACCTGAAATTTCAATGAAATTTCCTTGAAATTTGTTTGTAATTTTACCTGAAATTTCCTTGAAATTTGCTTGTAATTTTACCTGAAATTTCCTTGAAATTTGCTTGTAATTTTACCTGAAATTTCCTCGAAATCTTATTGAAATTACACTGAAATTTCATTGAAATTTCGTTGAAATATGCTTGTAATTTTACCTGAAACTTTAATGAAATTTCCTTGAAATTTGCTTGTAACTTTACCTGAAATTTCCTCGAAATCTTATTGAAATTACACTGAAATTTCATTGAAAATTCGTCTAAATATGCTTGTAATTTTACCTGAAATTTCAATGAAATTTCCTTGAAATTTGCTTGTAATTTTACCTGAAATTTCCTCAAAATCTTATATTAATTACACTGAAATTTCATTGAAATTTCGTTAAAATATGCTTGTAATTTTACCTGAAATTTCAATGAAATTTCCTTGAAATTTGCTTGTAATTTTACCTGAAACTTTAATGAAATTTCCTTGAAATTTGCTTGTAACTTTACCTGAAATTTCCTCGAAATCTTATTGAAATTACACTGAAATTTCATTGAAAATTCGTCTAAATATGCTTGTAATTTTACCTGAAATTTCAATGAAATTTCCTTGAAATTTGCTTGTAATTTTACCTGAAATTTCCTCAAAATCTTATATTAATTACAGTGAAATTTCATTGAAATTTCGTTAAAATATGCTTGTAATTTTACCTGAAATTTCAATGAAATTTCCTTGAAATTTGCTTGTAATTTTACCTGAAATTTTCTTGAAATTTCCTTGAAATATGCTTGTAATTTTACCTGAAATTTCAATGAAATTTCCTTGAAATTTGCTTGTATTTTTACCTGAAATTTCCTCGAAATCTTATTGAAATTACACTGAAATTTCATTGAAATTTCGTTGAAATATGCTTGTAATTTTACCTGAAATTTCCTCGTAATCTTAATGAAATTACAGTGAAATTTCATTGAAATTTCGTTGAAATATGGTTGTAATTTTACCTGAAACTTCAATGAAATTTCCTTGAAATTTGCTTGTAATTTTAACTGAAATTTCCCTTAAATTTGCTTGTAATTTTACCTGAAATTTCTTCGAAATCTTATTGAAATTACACTGAAATTTCATTGAAATTTCGTTGAAATATGCTTGTAATTTTACCTGAAATTTCGATGAAATTTCCTTGAAATTTGCTTGTAATTTTACCTGAAATTTCCCTGAAATTTACTTGATTTTACCTGAAATTTCTTCGAAATCTTAATGAAATTACAGTGAAATTTCATTGAAATTTCGTTGAAACATGCTTGTAATTTTACCTGAAACTTCAATGAAATTTCCTTGAAATATGCTTGTAATTTTACCTGAAATTTCAATGAAATTTCCTTGAAATTTGCTTGTAATTTTACCTGAAATTTCCTTGAAATTTCCTTGAAATATGCTTGTAATTTTACCTGAAATTTCACTGAAATTTCCTTGAAATTTGCTTGTAATTTTACCTGAAATTTCCTTGAAATTTCCTTGAAATATGCTTGTAATTTTACCTGAAATTTCAATGAAATTTCCTTGAAATTTGCTTGTATTTTTACCTGAAATTTCCTCGAAATCTTATTGAAATTACACTGAAATTTCATTGAAATTTCGTTGAAATATGCTTGTAATTTTACCTGAAATTTCAATGAAATTTTCTTGAAATTTGCTTGTAATTTTAACTGAAATTTCCCTGAAATTTGCTTGTAATTTTACCTGAAATTTCTTCGAAATCTTATTGAAATTACACTGAAATTTCATTGAAATTTCGTTGAAATATGCTTGTAATTTTACCTGAAATTTCCTCGAAATGTTATTGCAATTACACTGAAATTTCATTGAAATTTCGTTGAAATATGCTTATAATTTTACTTGAAATTTCAATGAAATTTCCTTGAAATTTGATTGTAATTTTACCTGAAATTTCCTCGAAATCTTATTGAAATTACACTGAAATTTCATTGAAATGTCGTTGAAATATGCTTGTATTTTTACCTGAAATTTCAATGAAATTTTCTTGAAATATGCTTTTAATTTTACCTGAAATTTCCCTGAAATTTGCTTGTAATTTTACCTGAAATTTTTCGAAATCTTATTGAAATTACACTGAAATTTCATTGAAATTTCGTTGAAATATGCTTGAAATTTTACCTGAAATTTTAATGAGATTTCCTTGAAATTTGCTTGTAATTTTACCTGAAATTTCCTCGAAATCTTATTGAAACTACACTGAAATTTCATTGAAATTTCGTTGAAATATGCTTGTAATTTTACCTGAAATTTCAATGAAATTTCTTTGAAATTTGCTTGTAATTTTACCTGAAATTTCCTCGAAATCTTATTGAAATTACACTGAAATTTCATTGAGATTTCGTTGAAACATGCTTGTGATTTTATCTGAAATTTCAATGAAATTTCCTTGAAATTTGCTTGTAATTTAAACTGAAATTTCAATGAAATTTCCTTGAAATTTGCTTGTAATTTTACCTGAAATTTTTTCGAAATCTTATTGAAATTACACTGAAACTTCAATGAAATTTCCTTGAAATTTGCTTGTAATTTTACCTGAAATTTCCTTGAAATTTGCTTGTAATTTTACCTGAAATTTCCTCGAAATCTTATTGAAATTAAACTGAAATTTCATTGAAATTTCGCTGAAGTATACTTGTAATTTAACCTGAAATTTCAATGAAATATCCTTGAAATTTGTTTGTAATTTTACATGAAATTTCCTCGAAATCTTATTGAAATTACACTGAAATTTCATTGAATTTCGTTGAAATATGCTTGTAATTTTACCTGAAATTTCAATGAAATTTCCTTGAAATTTGTTTGTAATTTTACCTGAAATTTCCTTGAAATTTGCTTGTAATTTTACCTGAAATTTCCTTGAAATTTGCTTGTAATTTTACCTGAAATTTCCTCGAAATCTTATTGAAATTACACTGAAATTTCATTGAAATTTCGTTGAAATATTCTTGTAATTTTACCTGAAACTTTAATGAAATTTCCTTGAAATTTGCTTGTAACTTTACCTGAAATTTCCTCGAAATCTTATTGAAATTACACTGAAATTTCATTGAAAATTCGTCTAAATATGCTTGTAATTTTACCTGAAATTTCAATGAAATTTCCTTGAAATTTTTTTTGTAATTTTACCTGAAATTTCCTTGAAATTTGCTTGTAATTTTATCTGAAATTTCTTCGAAATCTTATTGAAATTACACTGAAATTTCATTGAAATTTCGTTGAAATATGCTTGTAATTTTTTCCTGAAATTTCAATGAAATTTCCTTGAAATTTCCTTGTAATATTACCTGAAATTTCCTTGAAATTTGCTTGTAGTTTTACCTGAAATTTCCTCGAAATCTTAATGAAATTACACTAAAATTTCATTGAAATTTCCTTGAAATTTGCTTGTAATTTTACCTGAAATTTCCTCGAAATCTTATTGAAATTACACTGAAATTTCATTGAGATTTCGTTGAAACATGCTTGTGATTTTATCTGAAATTTCAATGAAATTTCCTTGAAATTTGCTTGTAATTTTAACTGAAATTTCAATGAAATTTCCTTGAAATTTGCTTGTAATTTTACCTGAAATTTTTTCGAAATCTTATTGAAATTACACTGAAACTTCAATGAAATTTCCTTGAAATTTGCTTGTAATTTTACCTGAAATTTCCTTGAAATTTGCTTGTAATTTTACCTGAAATTTCCTCGAAATCTTATTGAAATTAAACTGAAATTTCATTGAAATTTCGCTGAAGTATACTTGTAATTTAACCTGAAATTTCAATGAAATATCCTTGAAATTTGTTTGTAATTTTACATGAAATTTCCTCGAAATCTTATTGAAATTACACTGAAATTTCATTGAATTTCGTTGAAATATGCCTGTAATTTTACCTGAAATTTCAATGAAATTTCCTTGAAATTTGTTTGTAATTTTACCTGAAATTTCCTTGAAATTTGCTTGTAATTTTACCTGAAATTTCCTTGAAATTTGCTTGTAATTTTACCTGAAATTTCCTCGAAATCTTATTGAAATTACACTGAAATTTCATTGAAATTTCGTTGAAATATGCTTGTAATTTTACCTGAAACTTTAATGAAATTTCCTTGAAATTTGCTTGTAACTTTACCTGAAATTTCCTCGAAATCTTATTGAAATTACACTGAAATTTCATTGAAAATTCGTCTAAATATGCTTGTAATTTTACCTGAAATTTCAATGAAATTTCCTTGAAATTTGCTTGTAATTTTACCTGAAATTTCCTCAAAATCTTATATTAATTACACTGAAATTTCATTGAAATTTCGTTAAAATATGCTTGTAATTTTTTTTTTTTTTTTTTGTATTTAGAACCAGCGTGAGCATTTGCTCTTTGCGGCTTATCTAATGATGCATACAAGATTGGTAGCATTACACAATTAGTAACACAAAAGACCATTATTTGTTATTACATTTCACATGTGGGTCAATTATAGCTGACTATAATGTGGCCCTTTCCTCCTTGAGGATGGACATAGCACTTTTTATGAAAGAAATGATTGCTGGGAATGCTTTAGTATTACGAAGGAAAAGTTCGGCATTGTAGTGGATCTTTAGTTTAGAGAGTTCTCTTATTTGTATCGCTCTTAATTTATTTAGCCATCTGCATTGGAAAAAAATGTGTTGTAGGTCTTGTTTAACGTGGGCAGCACATGGGCACAGAGGTTTATCCACTTTTTTAATTCTGTGGAGGTAGACTAATGTTGGAAAATGGGCACAACGTAGTTGGATCATGGTAGATATTGTGAACCTATCTAAGTTGGTTTTGCAGATTGGATTGGGGTCCGGAAATATACCTAATTTTTGAAGTGTAGAGGGGTTTTCATTCCATTTTTTAATCCATATTTGTCGAAAAAAATTCTTTAGTTCTAAGCTTTTTGTTTTACTTGAACTTGGAATATTCAAAGACGACACATAGGTGTTTATTCGACTTGAACAAGGAACATACCTAGGGTGCTTAGGGACGACGTTCATTTGGGATAATTGAGGTTTAGTAAGTCCGTATTTGGTAATTCGTTGTTTTGCCATAAGCTCTAGAGGGAAGATATCACTTTCTACTTCAAGTGCTGTTGTTGGGGATGTTTTCAGAGCTCCCGTTATTAAAATTAGAGCTTGGCGATGAATATGTTTAAGCGGGGATGAGTTAGCTATATTAAGGTTGCACCAAGCCGGCAGTCCATAAAAGATCTTTGAATATACCGTTGCTAAAATAAGTGTTCTTAATTGATTATTCCGAATTGCTTTGTAGTCGTGTGCCAGTTTTGAAATTCGCTGTAGTATTTGATTAACTTCGGATGAAAGTTTTGCGACGTGGTTCTTCCAAGTTAGTCTATTGTCGTAGATGAGGCCAAGATATCGGACTTGCGTCTGTGGAGTAATGACGACTTCTCCCCATTTAAGTGTAGTTGTATCCGGTACGTGTCTTCTCGAAAAATGTATTAGTTCTGTTTTGTTCCGGTTGAAATTTAGATCTAGACTCATACTCCATTTCTCTAGTGCGTTGATGGCATTTTTTAGCAGTTTGACATTAACTTGTCCAGAGGAACCTGTAACAGCTAAACGCAAATCGTCAGCGAAAGCACTTATTTGGATACGTTTGCTTTTAAGTAATTTCAGGGCTCCATCTATATAGAGCAAAAATAAAATCGGAGACAAAGGGGAGCCTTGAGGGACTCCTTTGGATATGAAGTATCTTTGGCTTATTGAATTGTCAATTTGTACATAGATTTGTCGATCTGAAAGAAAGCTTTTCAGCCAATTTATAATGAAGGGGTTAACTTTCTTTTTATTTGCAATCTGTAAAAGTTTTTTATGGTTGACATTGTCAAAAGCCCCTTCTATATCTAATAGAAGGACTGATGTGACCTTTTGTCGGTCGAAGCCATTTAGAATTTGGTCGCTTAAATCTATCATAGCGTCAGTTGTAGAGCGTAACGTGCGAAAACCCCATTGGTGGTCTGATAGGAGTCGATTGTGTTCAAGATGTTGTAGGATCCTTTGTGTCATTATTTTTTCAAGGATTTTTCCCATTACCGCCAATAGAGTGATCGGACGGAAGCTTTTGCATGTTTTATACTCTGTTTTATTAGGTTTAGGGATGGGGATTACTTTGCCAACCTTCCAGTCGGTGGGGAAGTAGGAGTATTTAATGGAGGCATTAAAAAGTGAAATTATTGTTTCCCCTATGGCGTTCCATGAATTTTTAATCACGATGGGTTGAATGTTATCGTGACCAGGTGCTTTGATGAGAGGCAGACTTTTAACAATTGTTGAGACTTCTTCGTATGATATAGTTGGTGAATTTGAAGTATAGGGTAGGGCTTTGTAATTAGTTATCGCTGTGTGTTTGGAAGTGGTGAAAAATTTTGTCGCTATGTAATCTGACTTAGAGGCTTGGCTTTCAAATTCTAACCCATTTTCATTTGTAAGTTGGTCAAGGCAGGTTACGTTCTTTTGGTTACGTCTTTTTCTATCCAAATTCCATAATATTCTATTATCAGGGTTCCAAAGTTTATTTTCCCAATATTTGTTTTTGTTTTCTCGACATTTTTGCGTATAAAGATTCCGTGCTTTTTTCCAGAGGACTTCGTTTTGAGGAGTTCTGAAAGATTTGAATGTTCTTAGACGTGAGGCTGCTTCTCGGCGTAGTTGAGATAGCTGATTGGACCACCAAGGATTTTGTTTTTTTTAAAAAAAATCTTAGGAATAAATTGTTCTATGGCGTTTGAGAGTGTCGACGTTAGAAGATTAGCCGCTCGGTCAATTTTTTTTGTACTATTGATATTAACGAATGAAGAATTGTTTTTAATTTCTGTCGTCAGCGATGAGCTTATTTTTTCCCAATTTGCTCTTTTGTAGTTCCATTTCCAGGGGTTATCATTTTGAGTAGCGAAGTCGAATTCCAAAAGGACGGCTTCGTGGTCAGATTCATTGATGAAGTTGTTGTTTATAACTAGCGAATGACTTAGCAAAGGTAGAGATGTCATCGTTGAAAAGGTTAAATCAATTGTTGAGGAGCTTCCCTTTTCATTAATGTAAGTTGCTTCATTCCAACCATTTAAAATTACTAAATTGTGTTTTTGAATAAATTCGTATACTTGCATTCCCGCTTTATCTGGTGTCTTTCCTTCCCATGCCCAATGATGAGCGTTGAAATCGCCAGTAAAAATTAGGTAAGGCGACGTTTTAGAATATTTGTCCCAAATCTCTTCCAGTAAGGTTTCGGTGTTTTGTGTATGTCTCCGGTATATGCCTGCTATAATAAAAGGGGAGAGGTTTCTTCTTGGAGAGAGTTTAATTATGCAATATAACTCATTAACTTCTAGGATTTTCAGTTGGGGTGCTCTCGGATTTTTGAGTGTAAGTACCCCTTTGTAGTCCGTTGTTGGAGAGTATACATGGTAGCTTTGGAAGGTTTGACTAGTAAATTTTTGTGGGGGTTCTATTATAACTAGCCCATCTACAAATTTTTCTCCTGCTTCTCTAACCGTTTCAAGTAGTTGGTCACTTTTCTTTCTTATATTGTGTATTAAAATGCGTGTCGGATTTGCTTTGGTTGGGGGATTACGAACCTCATTATTCAAGTTTTGGCGCGGCATTTACTTAGCTTTTGACAGATTTTTGAGGAATTCTTGGCGTATGGGGCATTCTTTGAACATAGAGGGGTGTTTCCCATTGCAATTTGCGCACTTTGTATTGTTTGAGACGCAGGATTTAAGTGAGTGATGGTCGGAGCATTTCGCACATATTTGTGTCGTCGATGGACATCTGGTGGCCATATGACCGTACTTCTGGCATTTGAAGCATTGAAGGACGGCTAAAGAAATAAAATCTTCGACAGGGGCAATTCGGTTGAAAGCGAAAAGATAAGATTGGCCGAGTATTTTAGCTTTGTAGTCCGATGAGATGACGTCAATGACTAAGGACCCGAACGCTTTTTCGCTTTTGGGGTTTAGCCAGCTGATGTTTGAGTCTTTGAGGGAGTTACCAGCTAGTATGGCATTCTTTTCAGTGAGGTGCTTTGCAATGTTTTGGACCGTTACGCATCGAGGTATTTGGTGAACAACTATCTTGTTATTTTCTTTTTTCTTTATCGTATGAACAGGGCCCAACTTAGGGAGGTTAATCGAACTCAGGCGTGGTTCTGCTTTTTGCTTTTCTTCTTGTGAGGAAAGGGTTCGGCTTCGAACCTGTTCGTGGTCAGACGTGTTTTTCTACGAGCTCTGTATCAAAACCTTTCCTTTCTATTGTGAAACAACCCAACAACCAATCCTTCATTCATGGAGGATCAACAAAGTGTACCACCTGAAACTTTCACATACCTGTGTACTGGGTGTGATAAGCCATTCAAGAAGGGCCATCATGCCCAAAAATATTGTGACGAATGTACGCCAAGAAGAAGGCACAGTGTCGGGGAATCTATGCCGGGGCCCACCAAGAGAAAAGAAGTCTCTATAATACAAGAATCGGATAATCCGTCCAAACAGACAAAAAACGACTGTTCTCAACATCCGTCCTTGTCCAACATCGATGTTGACGTGGCCATCCAACAAAATGCCAACCTTCAAACCCAAACCAACCCTGAAGTTTTCGAGACAATCTTAAGATCATTAATTAAGCAACAAGAATCGATTGACAGTCTAACGAAAGCTACTGTCCAACTGAAAAACGAGTTAACAAACATCAGACCTCTTGCCGAATTAGTTCCAACTCTTTTAGAAGAAATTCACCAGTTGAAAACTATTCTAAAAGCGAATCAAGGAATCTCAACCAGTGGCACAGATAAAGTCACATCTTTTGCCGAAATTGTGAAGAGCAAAGCTCCAGTCAATACGACAACCGCAACTATCAAACAGCTTCCATCTATTCCCGTAGTTGTAGACAAAAACATGGAGTTTTCCATTATTATCGAACAAGAGGACGAAAACAAAAGGAATGAGTCATTTAACAGGAAACAGCTTCTTGAAACCTTCGAAGAGGATCTGACAAACGTGGCGGCCGATATCCCAAAACCAGCTCTCATTAGGAAAACGAACTCAAACAGACTTCAATTGATCTTCTCCTCACAGGAAGAAAAGCAAAAAGCAGAACCACGCCTGAGTTCGATTAACCTCCCTAAGTTGGGCCCTGTTCATACGATAAAGAAAAAAGAAAATAACAAGATAGTTGTTCACCAAATACCTCGATGCGTAACGGTCCAAAACATTGCAAAGCACCTCACTGAAAAGAATGCCATACTAGCTGGTAACTCCCTCAAAGACTCAAACATCAGCTGGCTAAACCCCAAAAGCGAAAAAGCGTTCGGGTCCTTAGTCATTGACGTCATCTCATCGGACTACAAAGCTAAAATACTCGGCCAATCTTATCTTTTCGCTTTCAACCGAATTGCCCCTGTCGAAGATTTTATTTCTTTAGCCGTCCTTCAATGCTTCAAATGCCAGAAGTACGGTCATATGGCCACCAGATGTCCATCGACGACACAAATATGTGCGAAATGCTCCGACCATCACTCACTTAAATCCTGCGTCTCAAACAATACAAAGTGCGCAAATTGCAATGGGAAACACCCCTCTATGTTCAAAGAATGCCCCATACGCCAAGAATTCCTCAAAAATCTGTCAAAAGCTAAGTAAATGCCGCGCCAAAACTTGAATAATGAGGTTCGTAATCCCCCAACCAAAGCAAATCCGACACGCATTTTAATACACAATATAAGAAAGAAAAGTGACCAACTACTAGAAACGGTTAGAGAAGCAGGAGAAAAATTTGTAGATGGGCTTTGAAATTTGTTTGTAATTTTACCTGAAATTTCCTTGAAATTTGCTTGTAATTTTACCTGAAATTTCCTTGAAATTTGCTTGTAATTTTACCTGAAATTTCCTCGAAATCTTATTGAAATTACACTGAAATTTCATTGAAATTTCGTTGAAATATGCTTGTAATTTTACCTGAAACTTTAATGAAATTTCCTTGAAATTTGCTTGTAACTTTACCTGAAATTTCCTCGAAATCTTACTGAAATTACACTGAAATTTCATTGAAAATTCGTCTAAATATGCTTGTAATTTTACCTGAAATTTCAATGAAATTTCCTTGAAATTTGCTTGTAATTTTACCTGAAATTTCCTCAAAATCTTATATTAATTACACTGAAATTTCATTGAAATTTCGTTAAAATATGCTTGTAATTTTACCTGAAATTTCAATGAAATTTCCTTGAAATTTGCTTGTAATTTTACCTGAAACTTTAATGAAATTTCCTTGAAATTTGCTTGTAACTTTACCTGAAATTTCCTCGAAATCTTATTGAAATTACACTGAAATTTCATTGAAAATTCGTCTAAATATGCTTGTAATTTTACCTGAAATTTCAATGAAATTTCCTTGAAATTTGCTTGTAATTTTACCTGAAATTTCCTCAAAATCTTATATTAATTACAGTGAAATTTCATTGAAATTTCGTTAAAATATGCTTGTAATTTTACCTGAAATTTCAATGAAATTTCCTTGAAATTTGCTTGTAATTTTACCTGAAATTTCCTTGAAATATGCTTGTAATTTTACCTGAAATTTCAATGAAATTTCCTTGAAATTTGCTTGTATTTTTACCTGAAATTTCCTCGAAATCTTATTGAAATTACACTGAAATTTCATTGAAATTTCGTTGAAATATGCTTGTAATTTTACCTCAAATTTCAATGAAATTTCCTTGAAATTTGCTTGTAATTTTACCTGAAATTTCCTCGTAATCTTAATGAAATTACAGTGAAATTTCATTGAAATTTCGTTGAAATATGGTTGTAATTTTACCTGAAACTTCAATGAAATTTCCTTGAAATTTGCTTGTAATTTTAACTGAAATTTCCCTTAAATTTGCTTGTAATTTTACCTGAAATTTCTTCGAAATCTTATTGAAATTACACTGAAATTTCATTGAAATTTCGTTGAAATATGCTTGTAATTTTACCTGAAATTTCGATGAAATTTCCTTGAAATTTGCTTGTAATTTTACCTGAAATTTCCCTGAAATTTACTTGATTTTACCTGAAATTTCTTCGAAATCTTAATGAAATTACAGTGAAATTTCATTGAAATTTCGTTGAAACATGCTTGTAATTTTACCTGAAACTTCAATGAAATTTCCTTGAAATATGCTTGTAATTTTACCTGAAATTTCAATGAAATTTCCTTGAAATTTGCTTGTAATTTTACCTGAAATTTCCTTGAAATTTCCTTGAAATATGCTTGTAATTTTACCTGAAATTTCAATGAAATTTCCTTGAAATTTGCTTGTATTTTTACCTGAAATTTCCTCGAAATCTTATTGAAATTACACTGAAATTTCATTGAAATGTCGTTGAAATATGCTTGTAATTTTACCTGAAATTTCAATGAGATTTCCTTGAAATTTGCTTGTAATTTTACCTGAAATTTCCCTGAAATTTACTTGATTTTACCTGAAATTTCTTCGAAATCTTAATGAAATTACGCACATTTCGCACATATTTGTGTCGTCGATGGACATCTGGTGGCCATATGACCGTACTTCTGGCATTTGAAGCATTGAAGGACGGCTAAAGAAATAAAATCTTCGACAGGGGCAATTCGGTTGAAAGCGAAAAGATAAGATTGGCCGAGTATTTTAGCTTTGTAGTCCGATGAGATGACGTCAATGACTAAGGACCCGAACGCTTTTTCGCTTTTGGGGTTTAGCCAGCTGATGTTTGAGTCTTTGAGGGAGTTACCAGCTAGTATGGCATTCTTTTCAGTGAGGTGCTTTGCAATGTTTTGGACCGTTACGCATCGAGGTATTTGGTGAACAACTATCTTGTTATTTTCTTTTTTCTTTATCGTATGAACAGGGCCCAACTTAGGGAGGTTAATCGAACTCAGGCGTGGTTCTGCTTTTTGCTTTTCTTCCTGTGAGGAGAAGATCAATTGAAGTCTGTTTGAGTTCGTTTTCCTAATGAGAGCTGGTTTTGGGATATCGGCCGCCACGTTTGTCAGATCCTCTTCGAAGGTTTCAAGAAGCTGTTTCCTGTTAAATGACTCATTCCTTTTGTTTTCGTCCTCTTGTTCGATAATAATGGAAAACTCCATGTTTTTGTCTACAACTACGGGAATAGATGGAAGCTGTTTGATAGTTGCGGTTGTCGTATTGACTGGAGCTTTGCTCTTCACAATTTCGGCAAAAGATGTGACTTTATCTGTGCCACTGGTTGAGATTCCTTGATTCGCTTTTAGAATAGTTTTCAACTGGTGAATTTCTTCTAAAAGAGTTGGAACTAATTCGGCAAGAGGTCTGATGTTTGTTAACTCGTTTTTCAGTTGGACAGTAGCTTTCGTTAGACTGTCAATCGATTCTTGTTGCTTAATTAATGATCTTAAGATTGTCTCGAAAACTTCAGGGTTGGTTTGGGTTTGAAGGTTGGCATTTTGTTGGATGGCCACGTCAACATCGATGTTGGACAAGGACGGATGTTGAGAACAGTCGTTTTTTGTCTGTTTGGACGGATTATCCGATTCTTGTATTATAGAGACTTCTTTTCTCTTGGTGGGCCCCGGCATAGATTCCCCGACACTGTGCCTTCTTCTTGGCGTACATTCGTCACAATATTTTTGGGCATGATGGCCCTTCTTGAATGGCTTATCACACCCAGTACACAGGTATGTGAAAGTTTCAGGTGGTACACTTTGTTGATCCTCCATGAATGAAGGATTGGTTGTTGGGTTGTTTCACAATAGAAAGGAAAGGTTTTGATACAGAGCTCGTAGAAAAACACGTCTGACCACGAACAGGTTCGAAGCCGAACCCTTTCCTCACAAGAAGAAAAGCAAAAAGCAGAACCACGCCTGAGTTCGATTAACCTCCCTAAGTTGGGCCCTGTTCATACGATAAAGAAAAAAGAAAATAACAAGATAGTTGTTCACCAAATACCTCGATGCGTAACGGTCCAAAACATTGCAAAGCACCTCACTGAAAAGAATGCCATACTAGCTGGTAACTCCCTCAAAGACTCAAACATCAGCTGGCTAAACCCCAAAAGCGAAAAAGCGTTCGGGTCCTTAGTCATTGACGTCATCTCATCGGACTACAAAGCTAAAATACTCGGCCAATCTTATCTTTTCGCTTTCAACCGAATTGCCCCTGTCGAAGATTTTATTTCTTTAGCCGTCCTTCAATGCTTCAAATGCCAGAAGTACGGTCATATGGCCACCAGATGTCCATCGACGACACAAATATGTGCGAAATGCTCCGACCATCACTCACTTAAATCCTGCGTCTCAAACAATACAAAGTGCGCAAATTGCAATGGGAAACACCCCTCTATGTTCAAAGAATGCCCCATACGCCAAGAATTCCTCAAAAATCTGTCAAAAGCTAAGTAAATGCCGCGCCAAAACTTGAATAATGAGGTTCGTAATCCCCCAACCAAAGCAAATCCGACACGCATTTTAATACACAATATAAGAAAGAAAAGTGACCAACTACTAGAAACGGTTAGAGAAGCAGGAGAAAAATTTGTAGATGGGCTTTGAAATTTGTTTGTAATTTTACCTGAAATTTCCTTGAAATTTGCTTGTAATTTTACCTGAAATTTCCTTGAAATTTGCTTGTAATTTTACCTGAAATTTCCTCGAAATCTTATTGAAATTACACTGAAATTTCATTGAAATTTCGTTGAAATATGCTTGTAATTTTACCTGAAACTTTAATGAAATTTCCTTGAAATTTGCTTGTAACTTTACCTGAAATTTCCTCGAAATCTTACTGAAATTACACTGAAATTTCATTGAAAATTCGTCTAAATATGCTTGTAATTTTACCTGAAATTTCAATGAAATTTCCTTGAAATTTGCTTGTAATTTTACCTGAAATTTCCTCAAAATCTTATATTAATTACACTGAAATTTCATTGAAATTTCGTTAAAATATGCTTGTAATTTTACCTGAAATTTCAATGAAATTTCCTTGAAATTTGCTTGTAATTTTACCTGAAACTTTAATGAAATTTCCTTGAAATTTGCTTGTAACTTTACCTGAAATTTCCTCGAAATCTTATTGAAATTACACTGAAATTTCATTGAAAATTCGTCTAAATATGCTTGTAATTTTACCTGAAATTTCAATGAAATTTCCTTGAAATTTGCTTGTAATTTTACCTGAAATTTCCTCAAAATCTTATATTAATTACAGTGAAATTTCATTGAAATTTCGTTAAAATATGCTTGTAATTTTACCTGAAATTTCAATGAAATTTCCTTGAAATTTGCTTGTAATTTTACCTGAAATTTCCTTGAAATATGCTTGTAATTTTACCTGAAATTTCAATGAAATTTCCTTGAAATTTGCTTGTATTTTTACCTGAAATTTCCTCGAAATCTTATTGAAATTACACTGAAATTTCATTGAAATTTCGTTGAAATATGCTTGTAATTTTACCTCAAATTTCAATGAAATTTCCTTGAAATTTGCTTGTAATTTTACCTGAAATTTCCTCGTAATCTTAATGAAATTACAGTGAAATTTCATTGAAATTTCGTTGAAATATGGTTGTAATTTTACCTGAAACTTCAATGAAATTTCCTTGAAATTTGCTTGTAATTTTAACTGAAATTTCCCTTAAATTTGCTTGTAATTTTACCTGAAATTTCTTCGAAATCTTATTGAAATTACACTGAAATTTCATTGAAATTTCGTTGAAATATGCTTGTAATTTTACCTGAAATTTCGATGAAATTTCCTTGAAATTTGCTTGTAATTTTACCTGAAATTTCCCTGAAATTTACTTGATTTTACCTGAAATTTCTTCGAAATCTTAATGAAATTACAGTGAAATTTCATTGAAATTTCGTTGAAACATGCTTGTAATTTTACCTGAAACTTCAATGAAATTTCCTTGAAATATGCTTGTAATTTTACCTGAAATTTCAATGAAATTTCCTTGAAATTTGCTTGTAATTTTACCTGAAATTTCCTTGAAATTTCCTTGAAATATGCTTGTAATTTTACCTGAAATTTCAATGAAATTTCCTTGAAATTTGCTTGTATTTTTACCTGAAATTTCCTCGAAATCTTATTGAAATTACACTGAAATTTCATTGAAATGTCGTTGAAATATGCTTGTAATTTTACCTGAAATTTCAATGAGATTTCCTTGAAATTTGCTTGTAATTTTACCTGAAATTTCCCTGAAATTTACTTGATTTTACTTGAAATTTCTTCGAAATCTTAATGAAATTACAGTGAAATTTCATTGAAATTTCGTTGAAATAGGCTTGTAATTTTACCTGAAACTTCAATGAAATTTCCTTGAAATTTGCTTTTAATTTTACCTGAAATTTCCTCGAAATCTTATTGAAACTACACTGAAATTTCATTGAAATTTCGTTGAAATATGCTTGTAATTTTACCTGAAATTTCAATGAAATTTCCTTGAAATTTGCTTGTAATTTTACCTGAAATTTCCTCGAAATCTTATTGAAACTACACTGAAATTTCATTGAAATTTCGTTGAAATATGCTTGTAATTTTACCTGAAATTTCAATGAAATTTCTTTGAAATTTGCTTGTAATTTTACCTGAAATTTCCTCGAAATCTTACTGAAATTACACTGAAATTTCATTGAGATTTCGTTGAAACATGCTTGTGATTTTATCTGAAATTTCAATGAAATTTCCTTGAAATTTGCTTGTAATTTTAACTGAAATTTCAATGAAATTTCCTTGAAATTTGCTTGTAATTTTACCTGAAATTTTTTCGAAATCTTATTGAAATTACACTGAAACTTCAATGAAATTTCCTTGAAATTTGCTTGTAATTTTACCTGAAATTTCCTTGAAATTTGCTTGTAATTTTACCTGAAATTTCCTCGAAATCTTATTGAAATTACACTGAAATTTCATTGAAATTTCGTTGAAATATGCTTGTAATTTTACCTGAAACTTTAATGAAATTTCCTTGAAATTTGCTTGTAACTTTACCTGAAATTTCCTCGAAATCTTATTGAAATTACACTGAAATTTCATTGAAAATTCGTCTAAATATGCTTGTAATTTTACCTGAAATTTCAATGAAATTTCCTTGAAATTTCCTTGTAATTTTACCTGAAATTTCCTCAAAATCTTATATTAATTACACTGAAATTTTATTGAAATTTCGTTAAAATATGCTTGTAATTTTACCTGAAATTTCAATGAAATTTCCTTGAAATTTGCTTGTAATTTTACCTGAAACTTTAATGAAATTTCCTTGAAATTTGCTTGTAACTTTACCTGAAATTTCCTCGAAATCTTATTGAAATTACACTGAAATTTCATTGAAAATTCGTCTAAATATGCTTGTAATTTTACCTGAAATTTCAATGAAATTTCCTTGAAATTTGCTTGTAATTTTACCTGAAATTTCCTCAAAATCTTATATTAATTACAGTGAAATTTCATTGAAATTTCGTTAAAATATGCTTGTAATTTTACCTGAAATTTCAATGAAATTTCCTTGAAATTTGCTTGTAACTTTACCTGAAATTTCCTTGAAATTTCCTTGAAATATGCTTGTAATTTTACCTGAAATTTCAATGAAATTTCCTTGAAATTTGCTTGTATTTTTACCTGAAATTTCCTCGAAATCTTATTGAAATTACACTGAAATTTCATTGAAATTTCGTTGAAATAGGCTTGTAATTTTACCTAAAATTTCCTCGAAATCTTATTGAAACTACACTGAAATTTCATTGAAATTTCGTTGAAATATGCTTGTAATTTTACCTGAAATTTCAATGAAATTTCCTTGAAATTTGCTTGTAATTTTACCTGAAATTTCCTCGAAATCTTATTGAAACTACACTGAAATTTCATTGAAATTTCGTTGAAATATGCTTGTAATTTTACCTGAAATTTCAATGAAATTTCTTTGAAATTTGCTTGTAATTTTACCTGAAATTTCCTCGAAATCTTACTGAAATTACACTGAAATTTCATTGAGATTTCGTTGAAACATGCTTGTGATTTTATCTGAAATTTCAATGAAATTTCCTTGAAATTTGCTTGTAATTTTAACTGAAATTTCAATGAAATTTCCTTGAAATTTGCTTGTAATTTTACCTGAAATTTTTTCGAAATCTTATTGAAATTACACTGAAACTTCAATGAAATTTCCTTGAAATTTGCTTGTAATTTTACCTGAAATTTCCTTGAAATTTGCTTGTAACTTTACCTGAAATTTCCTCGAAATCTTATTGAAATTACACTGAAATTTCATTGAAAATTCGTCTAAATATGCTTGTAATTTTACCTGAAATTTCAATGAAATTTCCTTGAAATTTGCTTGTAATTTTACCTGAAATTTCCTCAAAATCTTATATTAATTACACTGAAATTTCATTGAAATTTCGTTAAAATATGCTTGTAATTTTACCTGAAATTTCAATGAAATTTCCTTGAAATTTGCTTGTAATTTTACCTGAAACTTTAATGAAATTTCCTTGAAATTTGCTTGTAACTTTACCTGAAATTTCCTCGAAATCTTATTGAAATTACACTGAAATTTCATTGAAAATTCGTCTAAATATGCTTGTAATTTTACCTGAAATTTCAATGAAATTTCCTTGAAATTTGCTTGTAATTTTACCTGAAATTTCCTCAAAATCTTATATTAATTACAGTGAAATTTCATTGAAATTTCGTTAAAATATGCTTGTAATTTTACCTGAAATTTCAATGAAATTTCCTTGAAATTTGCTTGTAATTTTACCTGAAATTTCCTTGAAATTTCCTTGAAATATGCTTGTAATTTTACCTGAAATTTCAATGAAATTTCCTTGAAATTTGCTTGTATTTTTACCTGAAATTTCCTCGAAATCTTATTGAAATTACACTGAAATTTCATTGAAATTTCGTTGAAATATGCTTGTAATTTTACCTCAAATTTCAATGAAATTTCCTTGAAATTTGCTTGTAATTTTACCTGAAATTTCCTCGTAATCTTAATGAAATTACAGTGAAATTTCATTGAAATTTCGTTGAAATATGGTTGTAATTTTACCTGAAACTTCAATGAAATTTCCTTGAAATTTGCTTGTAATTTTACCTGAAATTTCTTCGAAATCTTATTGAAATTACACTGAAATTTCATTGAAATTTCGTTGAAATATGCTTGTAATTTTACCTGAAATTTCGATGAAATTTCCTTGAAATTTGCTTGTAATTTTACCTGAAATTTCCCTGAAATTTACTTGATTTTACCTGAAATTTCTTCGAAATCTTAATGAAATTACAGTGAAATTTCATTGAAATTTCGTTGAAACATGCTTGTAATTTTACCTGAAACTTCAATGAAATTTCCTTGAAATATGCTTGTAATTTTACCTGAAATTTCAATGAAATTTCCTTGAAATTTGCTTGTAATTTTACCTGAAATTTCATTGAAATTTCGTTAAAATATGCTTGTAATTTTACCTGAAATTTCAATGAAATTTCCTTGAAATTTGCTTGTAATTTTACCTGAAACTTTAATGAAATTTCCTTGAAATTTGCTTGTAACTTTACCTGAAATTTCCTCGAAATCTTATTGAAATTACACTGAAATTTCATTGAAAATTCGTCTAAATATGCTTGTAATTTTACCTGAAATTTCAATGAAATTTCCTTGAAATTTGCTTGTAATTTTACCTGAAATTTCCTCAAAATCTTATATTAATTACAGTGAAATTTCATTGAAATTTCGTTAAAATATGCTTGTAATTTTACCTGAAATTTCAATGAAATTTCCTTGAAATTTGCTTGTAATTTTACCTGAAATTTCCTTGAAATTTCCTTGAAATATGCTTGTAATTTTACCTGAAATTTCAATGAAATTTCCTTGAAATTTGCTTGTATTTTTACCTGAAATTTCCTCGAAATCTTATTGAAATTACACTGAAATTTCATTGAAATTTCGTTGAAATAGGCTTGTAATTTTACCTGAAACTTCAATGAAATTTCCTTGAAATTTGCTTGTAATTTTACCTAAAATTTCCTCGAAATCTTATTGAAACTACACTGAAATTTCATTGAAATTTCGTTGAAATATGCTTGTAATTTTACCTGAAATTTCAATGAAATTTCCTTGAAATTTGCTTGTAATTTTACCTGAAATTTCCTCGAAATCTTATTGAAACTACACTGAAATTTCATTGAAATTTCGTTGAAATATGCTTGTAATTTTACCTGAAATTTCAATGAAATTTCTTTGAAATTTGCTTGTAATTTTACCTGAAATTTCCTCGAAATCTTACTGAAATTACACTGAAATTTCATTGAGATTTCGTTGAAACATGCTTGTGATTTTATCTGAAATTTCAATGAAATTTCCTTGAAATTTGCTTGTAATTTTAACTGAAATTTCAATGAAATTTCCTTGAAATTTGCTTGTAATTTTACCTGAAATTTTTTCGAAATCTTATTGAAATTACACTGAAACTTCAATGAAATTTCCTTGAAATTTGCTTGTAATTTTACCTGAAATTTCCTTGAAATTTGCTTGTAACTTTACCTGAAATTTCCTCGAAATCTTATTGAAATTACACTGAAATTTCATTGAAAATTCGTCTAAATATGCTTGTAATTTTACCTGAAATTTCAATGAAATTTCCTTGAAATTTGCTTGTAATTTTACCTGAAATTTCCTCAAAATCTTATATTAATTACACTGAAATTTCATTGAAATTTCGTTAAAATATGCTTGTAATTTTACCTGAAATTTCAATGAAATTTCCTTGAAATTTGCTTGTAATTTTACCTGAAACTTTAATGAAATTTCCTTGAAATTTGCTTGTAACTTTACCTGAAATTTCCTCGAAATCTTATTGAAATTACACTGAAATTTCATTGAAAATTCGTCTAAATATGCTTGTAATTTTACCTGAAATTTCAATGAAATTTCCTTGAAATTTGCTTGTAATTTTACCTGAAATTTCCTCAAAATCTTATATTAATTACAGTGAAATTTCATTGAAATTTCGTTAAAATATGCTTGTAATTTTACCTGAAATTTCAATGAAATTTCCTTGAAATTTGCTTGTAATTTTACCTGAAATTTCCTTGAAATTTCCTTGAAATATGCTTGTAATTTTACCTGAAATTTCAATGAAATTTCCTTGAAATTTGCTTGTATTTTTACCTGAAATTTCCTCGAAATCTTATTGAAATTACACTGAAATTTCATTGAAATTTCGTTGAAATATGCTTGTAATTTTACCTCAAATTTCAATGAAATTTCCTTGAAATTTGCTTGTAATTTTACCTGAAATTTCCTCGTAATCTTAATGAAATTACAGTGAAATTTCATTGAAATTTCGTTGAAATATGGTTGTAATTTTACCTGAAACTTCAATGAAATTTCCTTGAAATTTGCTTGTAATTTTACCTGAAATTTCTTCGAAATCTTATTGAAATTACACTGAAATTTCATTGAAATTTCGTTGAAATATGCTTGTAATTTTACCTGAAATTTCGATGAAATTTCCTTGAAATTTGCTTGTAATTTTACCTGAAATTTCCCTGAAATTTACTTGATTTTACCTGAAATTTCTTCGAAATCTTAATGAAATTACAGTGAAATTTCATTGAAATTTCGTTGAAACATGCTTGTAATTTTACCTGAAACTTCAATGAAATTTCCTTGAAATATGCTTGTAATTTTACCTGAAATTTCAATGAAATTTCCTTGAAATTTGCTTGTAATTTTACCTGAAATTTCCTTGAAATTTCCTTGAAATATGCTTGTAATTTTACCTGAAATTTCAATGAAATTTCCTTGAAATTTGCTTGTATTTTTACCTGAAATTTCCTCGAAATCTTATTGAAATTACACTGAAATTTCATTGAAATTTCGTTGAAATATGCTTGTAATTTTACCTGAAATTTCAATGAAATTTTCTTGAAATTTGCTTGTAATTTTAACTGAAATTTCCCTGAAATTTGCTTGTAATTTTACCTGAAATTTCTTCGAAATCTTATTGAAATTACACTGAAATTTCATTGAAATTTCGTTGAAATATGCTTGTAATTTTACCTGAAATTTCCTCGAAATGTTATTGCAATTACACTGAAATTTCATTGAAATTTCGTTGAAATATGCTTGAAATTTCCCTGAAATTTGCTTGTAATTTTACCTGAAATTTTTCGAAATCTTATTGAAATTACACTGAAATTTCATTGAAATTTCGTTGAAATATGCTTGAAATTTTACCTGAAATTTCAATGAGATTTCCTTAAAATTTGCTTGTAATTTTACCTGAAATTTCCCTGAAATTTACTTGATTTTACCTGAAATTTCTTCGAAATCTTAATGAAATTACAGTGAAATTTCATTGAAATTTCGTTGAAATATGCTTGTAATTTTACCTGAAACTTCAATGAAATTTCCTTGAAATTTGCTTGTAATTTTACCTGAAATTTCCTCGAAATCTTATTGAAACTACACTGAAATTTCATTGAAATTTCGTTGAAATATGCTTGTAATTTTACCTGAAATTTCAATGAAATTTCTTTGAAATTTGCTTGTAATTTTACCTGAAATTTCCTCGAAATCTTATTGAAATTACACTGAAATTTCATTGAGATTTCGTTGAAACATGCTTGTGATTTTATCTGAAATTTCAATGAAATTTCCTTGAAATTTGCTTGTAATTTAAACTGAAATTTCAATGAAATTTCCTTGAAATTTGCTTGTAATTTTACCTGAAATTTTTTCGAAATCTTATTGAAATTACACTGAAACTTCAATGAAATTTCCTTGAAATTTGCTTGTAATTTTACCTGAAATTTCCTTGAAATTTGCTTGTAATTTTACCTGAAATTTCCTCGAAATCTTATTGAAATTAAACTGAAATTTCATTGAAATTTCGCTGAAGTATACTTGTAATTTAACCTGAAATTTCAATGAAATATCCTTGAAATTTGTTTGTAATTTTACATGAAATTTCCTCGAAATCTTATTGAAATTACACTGAAATTTCATTGAATTTCGTTGAAATATGCTTGTAATTTTACCTGAAATTTCAATGAAATTTCCTTGAAATTTGTTTGTAATTTTACCTGAAATTTCCTCGAAATCTTATTGAAATTACACTGAAATTTCATTGAAATTTCGTTGAAATATTCTTGTAATTTTACCTGAAACTTTAATGAAATTTCCTTGAAATTTGCTTGTAACTTTACCTGAAATTTCCTCGAAATCTTATTGAAATTACACTGAAATTTCATTGAAAATTCGTCTAAATATGCTTGTAATTTTACCTGAAATTTCAATGAAATTTCCTTGAAATTTTTTTTGTAATTTTACCTGAAATTTCCTTGAAATTTGCTTGTAATTTTACCTGAAATTTCTTCGAAATCTTATTGAAATTACACTGAAATTTCATTGAAATTTCGTTGAAATATGCTTGTAATTTTTTCCTGAAATTTCAATGAAATTTCCTTGAAATTTCCTTGTAATATTACCTGAAATTTCCTTGAAATTTGCTTGTAGTTTTACCTGAAATTTCCTCGAAATCTTAATGAAATTACACTAAAATTTCATTGAAATTTCGTTGAAATATGCTTTTAATTTTACCAGAAATTTCAATGAAATTTCCTTGAAATTTGCTAGTAATTTTACCTGAAATTTCAATGTAATTTATTTGAAATTTGATTTTAATTTTACCTGAAATTTCCTCGAAATCATATTAAAATTATACTGAAATTTCATTGAAATTTCCTTGAAATATGCTTGTAATTTTACCTGAAATTTCAATTAAATTTCCTTGAAATTTGCTTGTAATTTTACCAGAAATTTAGTCGAAATCTTATTGAAATTACACTGAAATTTCATTGAAATGTCGTTGAAATATGCTTGTAATTTTACCTGAAATTTCAATGAAATTTTCTTGAAATTTTCTTTTAATTTTACCTGAAATTTCCCTGAAATTTGCTTGTAATTTTACCTGAAATTTCCGTGAAATTTGCTTGTAATTTTACCTGAAATTTCCTTGAAATTTCCTTGAAATTTGCTTGTAATTTTACCTGAAATTTCCTCGAAATCTTATTGAAATTACACTGAAATTTCATTGAAATTTCGTTGAAATATGCTTGTAATTTTACCTGAAATTTGCCTGAAATTTGCTTGTAATTTTACCTGAAATTTCAATGAAATTTCCTTGAAATTTGCTTGTAATTTTACATGAAATTTCCTTGAAATTAGCTTGTTATTTTACCTGAAATTTCCTCGAAATGTTATTGCAATTACACTGAAATTTCATTGAAATTTCGTTGAAATATGCTTATAATTTTACTTGAAATTTCAATGAAATTTCCTTGAAATTTGATTGTAATTTTACATGAAATTTCCTCGAAATCTTATTGAAATTACACTGAAATTTCATTGAAATGTCGTTGAAATATGCTTGTAATTTTACCTGAAATTTCAATGAAATTTTCTTGAAATATGCTTGTAATTTTACCTGAAATTTCCCTGAAATTTGCTTGTAATTTTACCTGAAATTTTTCGAAATCTTATTGAAATTACACTGAAATTTCATTGAAATTTCGTTGAAATATGCTTGTAATTTTACCTGAAATTTCAATGAGATTTCCTTGAAATTTTGCTTGTAATTTTACCTGAAATTTCCCTGAAATTTACTTGATTTTACCTGAAATTTCTTCGAAATCTTAATGAAATTACAGTGAAATTTCATTGAAATTTCGTTGAAATAGGCTTGTAATTTTAACTGAAATTTCCTCGAAATCTTATTGAAACTACACTGAAATTTCATTGAAATTTCGTTGAAATATGCTTGTAATTTTACCTGAAACTTCAATGAAATTTCCTTGAAATTTGCTTGTAATTTTACCTGAAATTTCCTCGAAATCTTATTGAAACTACACTGAAATTTCATTGAAATTTCGTTGAAATATGCTTGTAATTTTACCTGAAATTTCAATGAAATTTCTTTGAAATTTGCTTGTAATTTTACCTGAAATTTCCTCGAAATCTTATTGAAATTACACTGAAATTTCATTGAGATTTCGTTGAAACATGCTTGTGATTTTATCTGAAATTTCAATGAAATTTCCTTGAAATTTGCTTGTAATTTAAACTGAAATTTCAATGAAATTTCCTTGAAATTTGCTTGTAATTTTACCTGAAATTTTTTCGAAATCTTATTGAAATTACACTGAAACTTCAATGAAATTTCCTTGAAATTTGCTTGTAATTTTACCTGAAATTTCCTTGAAATTTGCTTGTAATTTTACCTGAAATTTCCTCGAAATCTTATTGAAATTAAACTGAAATTTCATTGAAATTTAGCTGAAGTATACTTGTAATTTAACTTGAAATTTCAATGAAATATCCTTGAAATTTGTTTGTAATTTTACATGAAATTTCCTCGAAATCTTATTGAAATTACACTGAAATTTCATTGAATTTCGTTGAAATATGCTTGTAATTTTACCTGAAATTTCAATGAAATTTCCTTGAAATTTGTTTGTAATTTTACCTGAAATTTAATTGAAATTTGCTTGTAATTTTACCTGAAATTTCCTTGAAATTTGCTTGTAATTTTACCTGAAATTTCCTCGAAATCTTATTGAAATTACACTGAAATTTCATTGAAATTTCGTTGAAATATTCTTGTAATTTTACCTGAAACTTTAATGAAATTTCCTTGAAATTTGCTTGTAACTTTACCTGAAATTTCCTCGAAATCTTATTGAAATTACACTGAAATTTCATTGAAAATTCGTCTAAATATGCTTGTAATTTTACCTGAAATTTCAATGAAATTTCCTTGAAATTTTTTTTGTAATTTTACCTGAAATTTCCTTGAAATTTGCTTGTAATTTTACCTGAAATTTCTTCGAAATCTTATTGAAATTACACTGAAATTTCATTGAAATTTCGTTGAAATATGCTTGTAATTTTTTCCTGAAATTTCAATGAAATTTCCTTGAAATTTCCTTGTAATATTACCTGAAATTTCCTTGAAATTTGCTTGTAGTTTTACCTGAAATTTCCTCGAAATCTTAATGAAATTACACTAAAATTTCATTGAAATTTCGTTGAAATATGCTTTTAATTTTACCAGAAATTTCAATGAAATTTCCTTGAAATTTGCTAGTAATTTTACCTGAAATTTCAATGTAATTTATTTGAAATTTGATTTTAATTTTACCTGAAATTTCCTCGAAATCATATTAAAATTATACTGAAATTTCATTGAAATTTCCTTGAAATATGCTTGTAATTTTACCTGAAATTTCAATTAAATTTCCTTGAAATTTGCTTGTAATTTTACCAGAAATTTAGTCGAAATCTTATTGAAATTACACTGAAATTTCATTGAAATGTCGTTGAAATATGCTTGTAATTTTACCTGAAATTTCAATGAAATTTTCTTGAAATTTTCTTTTAATTTTACCTGAAATTTCCCTGAAATTTGCTTGTAATTTTACCTGAAATTTCCGTGAAATTTGCTTGTAATTTTACCTGAAATTTCCTTGAAATTTCCTTGAAATTTGCTTGTAATTTTACCTGAAATTTCCTCGAAATCTTATTGAAATTACACTGAAATTTCATTGAAATTTCGTTGAAATATGCTTGTAATTTTACCTGAAATTTGCCTGAAATTTGCTTGTAATTTTACCTGAAATTTCAATGAAATTTCCTTGAAATTTGCTTGTAATTTTACATGAAATTTCCTTGAAATTAGCTTGTTATTTTACCTGAAATTTCCTCGAAATGTTATTGCAATTACACTGAAATTTCATTGAAATTTCGTTGAAATATGCTTATAATTTTACTTGAAATTTCAATGAAATTTCCTTGAAATTTGATTGTAATTTTACCTGAAATTTCCTCGAAATCTTATTGAAATTACACTGAAATTTCATTGAAATGTCGTTGAAATATGCTTGTAATTTTACCTGAAATTTCAATGAAATTTTCTTGAAATATGCTTGTAATTTTACCTGAAATTTCCCTGAAATTTGCTTGTAATTTTACCTGAAATTTTTCGAAATCTTATTGAAATTACACTGAAATTTCATTGAAATTTCGTTGAAATATGCTTGTAATTTTACCTGAAATTTCAATGAGATTTCCTTGAAATTTTGCTTGTAATTTTACCTGAAATTTCCCTGAAATTTACTTGATTTTACCTGAAATTTCTTCGAAATCTTAATGAAATTACAGTGAAATTTCATTGAAATTTCGTTGAAATAGGCTTGTAATTTTAACTGAAATTTCCTCGAAATCTTATTGAAACTACACTGAAATTTCATTGAAATTTCGTTGAAATATGCTTGTAATTTTACCTGAAACTTCAATGAAATTTCCTTGAAATTTGCTTGTAATTTTACCTGAAATTTCCTCGAAATCTTATTGAAACTACACTGAAATTTCATTGAAATTTCGTTGAAATATGCTTGTAATTTTACCTGAAATTTCAATGAAATTTCTTTGAAATTTGCTTGTAATTTACCTGAAATTTCCTCGAAATCTTATTGAAATTACACTGAAATTTCATTGAGATTTCGTTGAAACATGCTTGTGATTTTATCTGAAATTTCAATGAAATTTCCTTGAAATTTGCTTGTAATTTAAACTGAAATTTCAATGAAATTTCCTTGAAATTTGCTTGTAATTTTACCTGAAATTTTTTCGAAATCTTATTGAAATTACACTGAAACTTCAATGAAATTTCCTTGAAATTTGCTTGTAATTTTACCTGAAATTTCCTTGAAATTTGCTTGTAATTTTACCTGAAATTTCCTCGAAATCTTATTGAAATTAAACTGAAATTTCATTGAAATTTAGCTGAAGTATACTTGTAATTTAACTTGAAATTTCAATGAAATATCCTTGAAATTTGTTTGTAATTTTACATGAAATTTCCTCGAAATCTTATTGAAATTACACTGAAATTTCATTGAATTTCGTTGAAATATGCTTGTAATTTTACCTGAAATTTCAATGAAATTTCCTTGAAATTTGTTTGTAATTTTACCTGAAATTTCCTTGAAATTTGCTTGTAATTTTACCTGAAATTTCCTTGAAATTTGCTTGTAATTTTACCTGAAATTTCCTCGAAATCTTATTGAAATTACACTGAAATTTCATTGAAATTTCGTTGAAATATTCTTGTAATTTTACCTGAAACTTTAATGAAATTTCCTTGAAATTTGCTTGTAACTTTACCTGAAATTTCCTCGAAATCTTATTGAAATTACACTGAAATTTCATTGAAAATTCGTCTAAATATGCTTGTAATTTTACCTGAAATTTCAATGAAATTTCCTTGAAATTTTTTTTGTAATTTTACCTGAAATTTCCTTGAAATTTGCTTGTAATTTTACCTGAAATTTCTTCGAAATCTTATTGAAATTACACTAAAATTTCATTGAATTTTCGTTGAAATATGCTTGTAATTTTTTCCTGAAATTTCAATGAAATTTCCTTGAAATTTCCTTGTAATATTACCTGAAATTTCCTTGAAATTTGCTTGTAGTTTTACCTGAAATTTCCTCGAAATCTTAATGAAATTACACTAAAATTTCATTGAAATTTCGTTGAAATATGCTTGTAATTTTACCAGAAATTTCAATGAAATTTCCTTGAAATTTGCTAGTAATTTTACCTGAAATTTCAATGTAATTTATTTGAAATTTGATTTTAATTTTACCTGAAATTTCCTCGAAATCATATTAAAATTATACTGAAATTTCATTGAAATTTCCTTGAAATATGCTTGTAATTTTACCTGAAATTTCAATTAAATTTCCTTGAAATTTGCTTGTAATTTTACCAGAAATTTAGTCGAAATCTTATTGAAATTACACTGAAATTTCATTGAAATGTCGTTGAAATATGCTTGTAATTTTACCTGAAATTTCAATGAAATTTTCTTGAAATTTTCTTTTAATTTTACCTGAAATTTCCCTGAAATTTGCTTGTAATTTTACCTGAAATTTCCTTGAAATTTGCTTGTAATTTTACCTGAAATTTCCTTGAAATTTCCTTGAAATTTGCTTGTAATTTTACCTGAAATTTCCTCGAAATCTTATTGAAATTACACTGAAATTTCATTGAAATTTCGTTGAAATATGCTTGTAATTTTACCTGAAATTTGCCTGAAATTTGCTTGTAATTTTACCTGAAATTTCAATGAAATTTCCTTGAAATTTGCTTGTAATTTTACATGAAATTTCCTTGAAATTAGCTTGTTATTTTACCTGAAATTTCCTCGAAATGTTATTGCAATTACACTGAAATTTCATTGAAATTTCGTTGAAATATGCTTATAATTTTACTTGAAATTTCAATGAAATTTCCTTGAAATTTGATTGTAATTTTACCTGAAATTTCCTCGAAATCTTATTGAAATTACACTGAAATTTCATTGAAATGTCGTTGAAATATGCTTGTAATTTTACCTGAAATTTCAATGAAATTTTCTTGAAATATGCTTGTAATTTTACCTGAAATTTCCCTGAAATTTGCTTGTAATTTTACCTGAAATTTTTCGAAATCTTATTGAAATTACACTGAAATTTCATTGAAATTTCGTTGAAATATGCTTGTAATTTTACCTGAAATTTCAATGAGATTTCCTTGAAATTTTGCTTGTAATTTTACCTGAAATTTCCCTGAAATTTACTTGATTTTACCTGAAATTTCTTCGAAATCTTAATGAAATTACAGTGAAATTTCATTGAAATTTCGTTGAAATAGGCTTGTAATTTTACCTGAAACTTCAATGAAATTTCCTTGAAATTTGCTTGTAATTTTAACTGAAATTTCCTCGAAATCTTATTGAAACTACACTGAAATTTCATTGAAATTTCGTTGAAATATGCTTGTAATTTTACCTGAAATTTCAATGAAATTTCTTTGAAATTTGCTTGTAATTTTACCTGAAATTTCCTCGAAATCTTATTGAAATTACACTGAAATTTCATTGAGATTTCGTTGAAACATGCTTGTGATTTTATCTGAAATTTCAATGAAATTTCCTTGAAATTTGCTTGTAATTTTAACTGAAATTTCAATGAAAGTTCCTTGAAATTTGCTTGTAATTTTACCTGAAATTTTTTCGAAATCTTATTGAAATTACACTGAAACTTCAATGAAATTTCCTTGAAATTTGCTTGTAATTTTAACTGAAATTTCCTTGAAATTTGCTTGTAATTTTACCTGAAATTTCCTCGAAATCTTATTGAAATTAAACTGAAATTTCATTGAAATTTCGCTGAAGTATACTTGTAATTTAACCTGAAATTTCAATGAAATATCCTTGAAATTTGTTTGTAATTTTACATGAAATTTCCTCGAAATCTTATTGAAATTACACTGAAATTTCATTGAATTTCGTTGAAATATGCCTGTAATTTTACCTGAAATTTCAATGAAATTTCCTTGAAATTTGTTTGTAATTTTACCTGAAATTTCCTTGAAATTTGCTTGTAATTTTACCTGAAATTTCCTTGAAATTTGCTTGTAATTTTACCTGAAATTTCCTCGAAATCTTATTGAAATTACACTGAAATTTCATTGAAATTTCGTTGAAATATGCTTGTAATTTTACCTGAAACTTTAATGAAATTTCCTTGAAATTTGCTTGTAACTTTACCTGAAATTTCCTCGAAATCTTATTGAAATTACACTGAAATTTCATTGAAAATTCGTCTAAATATGCTTGTAATTTTACCTGAAATTTCAATGAAATTTCCTTGAAATTTGCTTGTAATTTTACCTGAAACTTTAATGAAATTTCCTTGAAATTTGCTTGTAACTTTACCTGAAATTTCCTCGAAATCTTATTGAAATTACACTGAAATTTCATTGAAAATTCGTCTAAATATGCTTGTAATTTTACCTGAAATTTCAATGAAATTTCCTTGAAATTTGCTTGTAATTTTACCTGAAATTTCCTCAAAATCTTATATTAATTACAGTGAAATTTCATTGAAATTTCGTTAAAATATGCTTGTAATTTTACCTGAAATTTCAATGAAATTTCCTTGAAATTTGCTTGTAATTTTACCTGAAATTTCCTTGAAATTTCCTTGAAATATGCTTGTAATTTTACCTGAAATTTCAATGAAATTTCTGTTATATATACGAAGGGTAGTGAGGTGCACGAACTTTCTAGATGGAAGGCAGGAACTCAACTGGGTATTGTTGAGGTTGGTAACAAAGGTGCAACACCAGCTCCATCTGGTATACAGGCAATATATAACAATTTCCTCCCCCGTATCAAAAAAAACCCTATTTTCTTTTTGCCAAAAACCCCATTTACCATATTCCCAATTTAACTACCAGTAACAAAACGAAAGAACACTAATGATACACAAATTCTGATTGACGAGTGCTTTTCTTCACTCTTTGAGAACGTCGGAGTTCGATAGGCGGTTCCGGTGAACTGGAACAAGGTAATGGCACTACGGCAAGCGGCTTCTGAGGCGAGGGAAAGTTTTCTGAAGCTGCAGGTTGTACATCCTTCACAGGAACAGCGTCAAACGCCGACGATTGAACCGATGATTGAAACGGAGACAGGGCAACAGGCAATGGTGAAAGCCGAACTGGGCTAGATTCAGGTGGAGGTTCTTCCACAACCACCTCTTCCTTCTCCACTAATGGATCACTTCTTTTCATCTGGTCGAAATGGCGCTTAACTAACACTTCCCCCACTCGTACTTGATACAGATAAACGCCTAGGCGACGTGTTACCATGCCCTGTTGCCATTTCGGGAACCCCTTCCGGAAATCTCGTACGAGAACAGGGTCACCCACGGAATAACTACTTACAGTTTCGTTGTCCCTAGTCAGTTTAGTTGGAAGCACAAGATCTAATCTTGTTCTGGGTGCGTACCCAAGCATGACTTCCACAGGGCATTTTCCCGTGGTTGCATGAGGAGTAGTGCGGTAATTGAATAAAAATCGGGATAACTTCGTTTGGAGTGGTACGGTGTCTTGTCCGGCTTTCCCCAAGTAGGCTTTCACGGACTGAACAAAACGTTCGGCCAATCCATTGGTTTGTGGGTGGTACGGTGCCCCCATCAAATGTTTAATTCCATTACGTGTCATGAATTTGGCCATCTCCCCCGACGTAAATTGAGGCCCGTTGTCCGTAACCACTTCCAAAGGTAGGCCAAAACGCGAGAATACGGAACGCAAGAAGCTAATCGTTCCTTCTGCCGTGGTGCTATTCATTACGAAAACTTCTGGCCACTTGGAGTAAGCATCAACTATAATGAGAAGCATTTTTTTTTCAATGGGTCCCGCAAAGTCAGCGTGAATGCGCTGCCATGGACCTTTTGGAAGAGGCCACGCAGCGTTTTTCACCTTGTTTGGAGATCGTGCCATCAATTTGCAATTAGGGCAATCTCTTACAAAGGCAACAACATCTTTATCCATAGTAGGCCACCAAAACTTGCTGCGGGCTACAGATTTGGTGCGCGAAACGCCAGGGTGTCCTTCGTGAAGTAATTCCAGGATATCCCTCCTCAAGGATGACGGTACCACTACACGACGTCCCCAAAGAACGGCACCATTCTCCAAGGAAAGTTCAAATCGACGCGTATGGTAAGGTATCAAGTTATCTGGAATTTTGCTGGATTTCCAACCATTTTTTACATAATCTTGAACTTGGCGTAGGATTGGATCCCCTTTCTGTTCTTGCAGTAACTTTTCAAACGTAAGAGGAAGACCATCAAGAATTTCGAGATTGCAGCAAGTTGCAATGGAAGAAGCAATATCAGTGCGTGTTTGAGGCAAAGGAGATCTGGAGAGCGCATCAGCATTGCCATTTTCTTCCGATCTACGAAACTCCATATTGTAAGAATAGGCAGCTAGCTTTAGCGCCCACCTCTGCATCCGGGCAGCTGCAATAGCGGAAATCCCGGACTTCGGACCCAAGATCGCAAGTAGAGGCTTATGGTCGGTGACTAGCGTAAAGTTTCTCCCGTACAAATAGTCATGAAACCGTGAAACTCCGAAAACAATGGCAAGAGCCTCTCGCTCAATTTGAGAATAGTTCCTCTCGGCTTTGGTCAGTGTTTTGGAGGCGTAAGCAATGGGACGCTCGTCTCCGTTTGAAAAGCGGTGGGTCAAAACTGCAGCCACCCCCACCGATGAAGCATCGCACTCCAAACGCACTGGCAATTTAGGGTCATAATGACAAAGGATCGGCTCAGAGCTGAGACATTTCTTAAGCCTCGTCCAGGCTTTCTCTTGAGTAGGTCCCCAATTGAACCTCGATCCTTGTCTTGTCAACGCTGTCAAGGGTTCTGCAAATGTAGACAAACCCTTAATGAATTTTCCGTAGTATTGGATAAGGCCAAGGAAAGAGCGAATTTCCTTAATATCCTTGGGTTTTGGAAAATCTCGAACCGCACGGACTTTAGCAGGATCTGTCTTCAATCCGTCGGCCGAAACGATGATTCCGAGAAAAGGCACTTCGGTCAAGCCAAATAAGCATTTCAGCCAATCCAATCTGACATTTGCATCCCGAAGCGTTTTAAGAACGGCTTCCTGCCTTTCTCTGTGTTCTTCTTTCGTACGACCTGCAATGAGAATGTCGTCCAGGTAGCATTTAGCGAACGGAAAATCATGTAGTAATTCGTCCATAAATTTCTGAAACTTTGCTGGAGCAGAAGAAATGCCAAAAGGCAACCGACTATACTGGTAAAGTCCCCACTGGGTATTAATAGTAGTCAGCGGTTGCGAATCTGGATCCAAGGCAAGTTGCAAATAGGCTTGCGACAAGTCCAGTTTGGTGAAATAAGCTCCCCCTTCTAGGGTAGCGAACAAGTCTGCAGGCTTAGGCAGTGGGTACTGGTCTATCAGTAATTCCGAGTTGACAGACATCTTGTAATCCCCACATATACGTATACGACCATTTGGCTTTGGAACTACCACAATGGGCGCCGCCCAGTCGCTGTGCACAACTTTCTTGATAATACCATCAGCTTCCAATCGCTCGATTTCCTTTTTTACAGGCTCGCGTAAAGCATAAGGCAAGGATCGTGGTCTATTAAATCGAGGAACAGCGAACGGTTTCAAATCCAAACTAACCACAGTAATTGGGGTAGAACGGATGTTCAGAGGTTCGAACAGCCGCGCGTACTTGGCCTTTAAACTTTCGGGAGATCCAATTGCATTTACCGGAACAGTAGATAATTTGTGAACTACTTGCCAATTTAAGTTGAATTGCTGCAAAAGGTCTCTCCCCAATAATGCAAGACTTGGTCCATCCACGACAACCAAGGAAGCAGGCTTGGAGGTACCATGAATTGTAACAGGGACATGTACCTTGCCAAGTAATGGAACCTCTTCTCCGGTATAGGTTTCGACTCGAGAAGTCATTCGTTCCAGCTGAGGGCAGCCCAATTTCTTCCAACTAGCTTTGGGAATTAAGGAAACGGAGGATCCTGTGTCGATCTCCATGCAAACTGAATGACCATTGAGGAAAGCTTCGACTTTGTAAGGATTGACGTTACCCAATCTGCATACCGGTACCGAATTCAGTGAATGAACTCTATCCCCAGGATCGTCCGAGTCTGACTCCTCCAGCAGGAAGTGATTCTTCTCTTTTTTTCCATGTGGACCCTTCTGTGACTTGGCTCCAGAACTCTTCGACTCCATTGTGGATCCCACAGCTTCACTTCGGCAAACTCATGCAAAATGCCACTTCGATTCCGTCTTCTTCTTCTGCAGGGCGTTGACGGGTAAACTCGAAGAAATCTTTTGAGCTTGTATTTTAGCAGTCTCCTGTGACATGGCTATGTGAAACGCTTTTTCCAAGGTCAATCCCGGTTCGGACAAAAGCTTGGCTTGAATACGATTTTCATGGAGGCCCAATACGAAAGCATCTCGTAACGCAGAATCAAGGAACCCACCAAAATTACAATCCCGGGAAAGCATACGCAGATCCGCAAGAAATTCCTTAACTGGTTCATCCGGCATTTGTGTTCTTTTGTAAAACCGAAACCGCTCCGCAATTTCTATTGTCGTCTCCACAAAATGCGCGTTAAGAACGTCGCAGATTTCATCGATAGTTTTGGTTGTCGGGTCTGCAGGCGAACATAACTGCCATAGTTTCTCACAGGCATACTCCCCCACCAATGTGAAAAGGCACGCCCTCTTCTGCTCAATGTCCACGATTCCATTTGCCAGGAAGAATTGACGTAGCCGGCTAAAGTAGACCCTCCAACTGCTCCCTTTTGTAAAGGGTTCTATGCTACCCAAAACTCGACCAAAAACATTTACGGGAATCGCAGGTGAAGCAGTCGCGGTTGACATTGCCATTTCGAATTGAAGCAAGAGAATGAACAACGTCAGTAGGAAATCCAGAATGAACCAGTTCGTAACATTCGTAGCACAACGGTGAAGCAAGATAGTTCCACAAGGCAGTAGCAAAAGGGAAGGAATTTGGAAAGTATCAGACTTAATAATTGACTGAAAAGGCAGAACCAAATCCCGCATGCAATTTAACTGTATCTTCCAGTAACAGTCACTATACACTACCCATTCGAGTACCAGAATCCTTTCACAAGTATCCCATCCTCGTCGCCAAAATTTGTTATATATACGAAGGGTAGTGAGGTGCACGAACTTTCTAGATGGAAGGCAGGAACTCAACTGGGTATTGTTGAGGTTGGTAACAAAGGTGCAACACCAGCTCCATCTGGTATACAGGCAATATATAACAATTTCCTTGAAATTTGCTTGTATTTTTACCTGAAATTTCCTCGAAATCTTATTGGAATTACACTGAAATTTCATTGAAATTTCGTTGAAATATGCTTGTAATTTTACCTCAAATTTCAATGAAATTTCCTTGAAATTTGCTTGTAATTTTACCTGAAATTTCCTCGTAATCTTAATGAAATTACAGTGAAATTTCATTGAAATTTCGTTGAAATATGGTTGTAATTTTACCTGAAACTTCAATGAAATTTCCTTGAAATTTGCTTGTAATTTTAACTGAAATTTCCCTTAAATTTGCTTGTAATTTTACCTGAAATTTCTTCGAAATCTTATTGAAATTACACTGAAATTTCATTGAAATTTCGTTGAAATATGCTTGTAATTTTACCTGAAATTTCGATGAAATTTCCTTGAAATTTGCTTGTAATTTTACCTGAAATTTCCCTGAAATTTACTTGATTTTACCTGAAATTTCTTCGAAATCTTAATGAAATTACAGTGAAATTTCATTGAAATTTCGTTGAAACATGCTTGTAATTTTACCTGAAACTTCAATGAAATTTCCTTGAAATATGCTTGTAATTTTACCTGAAATTTCAATGAAATTTCCTTGAAATTTGCTTGTAAATTTACCTGAAATTTCCTTGAAATTTCCTTGAAATATGCTTGTAATTTTACCTGAAATTTCAATGAAATTTTCTTGAAATTTGCTTGTAATTTTAACTGAAATTTCCCTGAAATTTGCTAGTAATTTTACCTGAAATTTCTTCGAAATCTTATTGAAATTACACTGAAATTTCATTGAAATTTCGTTGAAATATGCTTGTAATTTTACCTGAAATTTCCTCGAAATGTTATTGCAATTACACTGAAATTTCATTGAAATTTCGTTGAAATATGCTTATAATTTTACTTGAAATTTCAGTGAAATTTCCTTGAAATTTGATTGTAATTTTACCTGAAATTTCCTCGAAATCTTATTGAAATTACACTGAAATTTCATTGAAATGTCGTTGAAATATGCTTGTATTTTTACCTGAAATTTCAATGAAATTTTCTTGAAATATGCTTGTAATTTTACCTGAAATTTCCCTGAAATTTGCTTGTAATTTTACCTGAAATTTTTCGAAATCTTATTGAAATTACACTGAAATTTCATTGAAATTTCGTTGAAATATGCTTGAAATTTTACCTGAAATTTCAATGAGATTTCCTTAAAATTTGCTTGTAATTTTACCTGAAATTTCCCTGAAATTTACTTGATTTTACCTGAAATTTCTTCGAAATCTTAATGAAATTACAGTGAAATTTCATTGAAATTTCGTTGAAATATGCTTGTAATTTTACCTGAAACTTCAATGAAATTTCCTTGAAATTTGCTTGTAATTTTACCTGAAATTTCCTCGAAATCTTATTGAAACTACACTGAAATTTCATTGAAATTTCGTTGAAATATGCTTGTAATTTTACCTGAAATTTCAATGAAATTTCTTTGAAATTTGCTTGTAATTTTACCTGAAATTTCCTCGAAATCTTATTGAAATTACACTGAAATTTCATTGAGATTTCGTTGAAACATGCTTGTGATTTTATCTGAAATTTCAATGAAATTTCCTTGAAATTTGCTTGTAATTTAAACTGAAATTTCAATGAAATTTCCTTGAAATTTGCTTGTAATTTTACATGAAATTTTTTCGAAATCTTATTGAAATTACACTGAAACTTCAATGAAATTTCCTTGAAATTTGCTTGTAATTTTACCTGAAATTTCCTTGAAATTTGCTTGTAATTTTACCTGAAATTTCCTCGAAATCTTATTGAAATTAAACTGAAATTTCATTGAAATTTCGCTGAAGTATACTTGTAATTTAACCTGAAATTTCAATGAAATATCCTTGAAATTTGTTGGTAATTTTACATGAAATTTCCTCGAAATCTTATTGAAATTACACTGAAATTTCATTGAATTTCGTTGAAATATGCTTGTAATTTTACCTGAAATTTCAATGAAATTTCCTTGAAATTTGTTTGTAATTTTACCTGAAATTTCCTTGAAATTTGCTTGTAATTTTACCTGAAATTTCCTTGAAATTTGCTTGTAATTTTACCTGAAATTTCCTCGAAATCTTATTGAAATTACACTGAAATTTCATTGAAATTTCGTTGAAATATTCTTGTAATTTTACCTGAAACTTTAATGAAATTTCCTTGAAATTTGCTTGTAACTTTACCTGAAATTTCCTCGAAATCTTATTGAAATTACACTGAAATTTCATTGAAAATTCGTCTAAATATGCTTGTAATTTTACCTGAAATTTCAATGAAATTTCCTTGAAATTTTTTTTGTAATTTTACCTGAAATTTCCTTGAAATTTGCTTGTAATTTTACCTGAAATTTCTTCGAAATCTTATTGAAATTACACTGAAATTTCATTGAAATTTCGTTGAAATATGCTTGTAATTTTTTCCTGAAATTTCAATGAAATTTCCTTGAAATTTCCTTGTAATATTACCTGAAATTTCCTTGAAATTTGCTTGTAGTTTTACCTGAAATTTCCTCGAAATCTTAATGAAATTACACTAAAATTTCATTGAAATTTCGTTGAAATATGCTTGTAATTTTACCAGAAATTTCAATGAAATTTCATTGAAATTTGCTAGTAATTTTACCTGAAATTTCAATGTAATTTATTTGAAATTAGATTTTAATTTTACCTGAAATTTCCTCGAAATCATATTAAAATTATACTGAAATTTCATTGAAATTTCCTTGAAATATGCTTGTAATTTTACCTGAAATTTCAATTAAATTTCCTTGAAATTTGCTTGTAATTTTACCAGAAATTTAGTCGAAATCTTATTGAAATTACACTGAAATTTCATTGAAATGTCGTTGAAATATGCTTGTAATTTTACCTGAAATTTCAATGAAATTTTCTTGAAATTTTCTTTTAATTTTACCTGAAATTTCCCTGAAATTTGCTTGTAATTTTACCTGAAATTTCCTTGAAATTTGCTTGTAATTTTACCTGAAATTTCCTTGAAATTTCCTTGAAATTTGCTTGTAATTTTACCTGAAATTTCCTCGAAATCTTATTGAAATTACACTGAAATTTCATTGAAATTTCGTTGAAATATGCTTGTAATTTTACCTGAAATTTGCCTGAAATTTGCTTGTAATTTTACCTGAAATTTCAATGAAATTTCCTTGAAATTTGCTTGTAATTTTACATGAAATTTCCTTGAAATTAGCTTGTTATTTTACCTGAAATTTCCTCGAAATCATGTTGAAATTACACTGATATTTCATTGAAATTTCGTTGAAATATGCTTTTAATTTTACCTGAAATTTCAATGAAATTTCCTTGAAATTTGCTTGTAATTTTACCTGAAATTTCCTCGAAATATTATTGAAATTACACTGAAATTTCATTGAAATTTCGTTAAAATACGCTTGTAATTTTACCTGAAATTTCAATGAAATTTCCTTGAAATTTGCTTGTAATTTTACCTGAAATTTCCTTGAAATTTGCTTGTAATTTTACCTGAAATTTCCTCGAAATCTTATCGAAATTACACTGAAATTTCATTGAAATTTTGTTGAAGTATGCTTGTAATTTTACCTGAAATTTCAATGAAATTTCCTTGAAATTTGCTTGTAATTTTACATGAAATTTCCTTGAATTAGCTTGTTATTTCACCTGAAATTTCCTCGAAATCTTATTGAAAATACACTGATATTTCATTGAAATTTCAATGAAATTTCCTTGAAATTTGCTTTTAATTTTACCTGAAATTTCCTCGAAATCGTATTGAAATTACACTGAAATTTTATTGAAATTTCGTTGAAATATGCTTGTAATTTTACCTGAAATTTCAATGAAATTTCCTTGAAATTTGCTTGTAATTTTACCTGAAATTTCCTTGAAATTTGCTTGTAATTTTACCTGAAATTTCCTTGAAATTTCCTTAAAATTTGCTTGTAATTTTACCTGAAATTTCCTCGAAATCTTATTGAAATTACACTGAAATTTCATTGAAATTTCGTTGAGATATGCTTGTAATTTTACCTGAAATTTGCCTGAAATTTGCTTGTAATTTTACCTGAAATTTCAATGAAATTTCCTTGAAATTTGCTTGTAATTTTACATGAAATTTCCTTGAAATTAGCTTGTTATTTTACCTGAAATTTCCTCGAAATCTTATTGAAATTACACTGATATTTCATTGAAATTTCGTTGAAATATGCTTTTAATTTTACCTGAAACTTCAATGAAATTTCCTTGAAATTTGCTTGTAACTTTACCCTAAATTTCCTCGAAATATTATTGAAATTACACTGAAATTTCATTGAAATTTCGTTGAAATATGCTTGTAATTTTACCTGAAATCTCAATGAAATTTCCTTGAAATTTGCTTGTAATTTTACATGAAATTTCCTTGAAATTTGCTTGTAATTTTACCTGAAATTTCAATGAAATTTCCTTGAAATTTCCTTGGAATTTCCCTGAAATATGCTTGTAATTTTAACTGAAATTTCATTGAAATTTCGTTGAAATATGCTTGTAATTTTACCTGAAATTTCAATGAAATTTCCTTGAAATTTGCTTTTAATTTTACCTAAAATTTCCTCGAAATTGTATTGAAATTACACTGAAATTTTATTGAAATTTCGTTGAAATATGCTTGTAATTTTACCTGAAATTTCAATGAAATTTCCTTGAAATTTGCTTGTAATTTTACCTGAAATTTCCTTGAAATTTGCTTGTAATTTTACCTGAAATTTCCTTGAAATTTCCTTGAAATTTGCTTGTAATTTTACCTGAAATTTCCTCGAAATCTTATTGAAATTACACTGAAATTTCATTGAAATTTCGTTGAAATATGCTTGTAATTTTACCTGAAATTTGCCTGAAATTTGCTTGTAATTTTACCTGAAATTTCAATGAAATTTCCTTGAAATTTGCTTGTAATTTTACATGAAATTTCCTTGAAATTAGCTTGTTATTTTACCTGAAATTTCCTCGAAATCATGTTGAAATTACACTGATATTTCATTGAAATTTCGTTGAAATATCCTTTTAATTTTACCTGAAATTTCAATGACATTTCCTTGAAATTTGCTTGTAATTTTACCTGAAATTTCCTCGAAATATTATTGAAATTACACTGAAATTTCATTGAAATTTCGTTAAAATACGCTTGTAATTTTACCTGAAATTTCAATGAAATTTCCTTGAAATTTGCTTGTAATTTTACATGAAATTTCCTTGAAATTTCCTTGGAATTTCCCTGAAATATGCTTGTACTTTTAACTGAAATTTCAATGAAATTTCCTTGAAATTTGCTTGTAATTTTACCTGAAATTTCCTTGAAATTTGCTTGTAATTTTACCTGAAATTTCCTCGAAATCTTATCGAAATTACACTGAAATTTCATTGAAATTTCGTTGAAGTATGCTTGTAATTTTACCTGAAATTTCAATGAAATTTCCTTGAAATTTGCTTGTAATTTTACATGAAATTTCCTTGAATTAGCTTGTTATTTCACCTGAAATTTCCTCGAAATCTTATTGAAATTACACTGATATTTCATTGAAATTTCGTTGAAATATGCTTTTAATTTTACCTGAAATTTCAATGAAATTTCCTTGAAATTTGCTTGTAACTTTACCTGAAATTTCCTCGAAATATTATTGAAATTACACTGAAATTTCATTGAAATTTCGTTGAAATATGCTTGTAATTTTACCTGAAATTTCAATGAAATTTCCTTGAAATTTGCTTGTAATTTTACATGAAATTTCCTTGAAATTTGCTTGTAATTTTACCTGAAATTTCAATGAAATTTCCTTGAAATTTCCTTGGAATTTCCCTGAAATATGCTTGTACTTTTAACTGAAATTTCAATGAAATTTCCTTGAAATTTGCTTGTAATTTTACCTGAAATTTCCTTGAAATTTGCTTGTAATTTTACCTGAAATTTCCTCGAAATCTTATTGAAATTACACTGATATTTCATTGAAATTTCGTTGAAATATGCTTGTAATTTTACCTGAAATTGCCTTGAAATTTCCTTGAAATTTGCTTGTAATTTTACCTGAAATTTCCTTGAAATTTCCTTGAAATTTGCTTGTAATTTTAAATGAAATTTCCTCGAAAACTTATTGAAATTACACTGAAATTTCATTCAAATTTCGTTGAAATATGCTTGTAATTTTACCGGAAATTTCATTGAAATCTTATTGAAATTACACTGAAATTTCCTTGGAATTTCCCTGAAATATGCTTGTAATTTTAACTGAAATTTCAATGAAATTTCCTTGAAATTTGCTTGTAATTTTACCTGAAATTTCCTCGAAATCTTATTGAAATTACACTGAAATTTCCTCGAAATCTTATTGAAATTACACTGAAATTTCATTGAAAATTCGTTGAAATATGCTTGTAATTTTACCTGAAATTTCAATGAAATTTCCTTGAAATTTGCTTGTAATTTTACCTGAAATTTCCTCGAAATCTTATTGAAATTACACTGAAATTTCATTGAAATTTCGTTGAAATATGCTTGTAATTTTACATGAAATTTCAATGAAATTTCCTTGAAATTTGCTTTTAATTTTACCTGAAATTTCCTCGAAATCGTATTGAAATTACACTGAAATTTTATTGAAATTTCGTTGAAATATGCTTGTAATTTTACCTGAAATTGCCTTAAAATTTCCTTGAAATTTGCTTGTAATTTTACCTGAATTTTCCTCGAAATCTTATTGAAATTACACTGAAATTTCATTGAAATTTCGTTGAAATATGCTTGTAATTTTACCTGAAATTTCCCTGAAATTTGCTTGTAATTTTACCTGAAATTTCCTTGAAATTTGCTTGTAATTTTATCTGAAATTTCCTCGAAATCTTATCGAAATTACACTGAAATTTCATTGAAATTTTGTTGAAGTATGCTTGTAATTTTACCTGAAATTTCAATGAAATTTCCTTGAAATTTGCTTGTAATTTTACATGAAATTTCCTTGAATTAGCTTGTTATTTCACCTGAAATTTCCTCGAAATCTTATTGAAATTACACTGATATTTCATTGAAATTTCGTTGAAATATGCTTGTAATTTTAAATGAAACTTCAATGAAATATCCTAGAAATTTGCTTGTAACTTAACCTGAAATTTCCTCGAAATATTATTGAAATTACAGTGAAATTTCATTGAAATTTCGTTGAAATATGCTTGTAATTTTACCTGAAATTTCAATGAAATTTGCTTGTAATTTTACCTGAAATTTCAATGAAATTTCCTTGAAATTTCCTTGGAATTTCCCTGAAATATGCTTGCAATTTTAACTGAAATTTCAATGAAATTTCCTTTAAATTTGCTTGTAATTTTACCTGAAATTTCCTCGAAATCTTCTTGAAATTACACTGAAATTTCATTGAAAATTCGTTGAAATATGCTTGTAATTTTACCTGAAATTTCAATGAAATTTCCTTGAAATTTGCTTGTAATTTTACCTGAAATTTCCTCGAAATCTTATCGAAATTACACTGAAATTTCATTCAAATTTTGTTGAAGTATGCTTGTAATTTTACCTGAAATTTCAATGAAATTTCCTTGAAATTTGCTTGTAATTTTACCTGAAATTTCCTTGAAATTTGCTTGTAATTTTACCTGAAATTTCCTTGAAATTTCCTTGAAATTTGCTTGTAATTTTACCTGAAATTTCCTCGAAATCTTATTGAAATTACACTGAAATTTCATTGAAATTTCGTTGAAATATGCTTGTAATTTTACCTGAAATTTGCCTGAAATTTGCTTGTAATTTTACCTGAAATTTCAATGAAATTTCCTTGAAATTTGCTTGTAATTTTACATGAAATTTCCTTGAAATTTGCTTGTAATTTTACCTGAAATTTCAATGAAATTTCCTTGAAATTTCCTTGGAATTTCCCTGAAATATGCTTGTACTTTTAACTGAAATTTCAATGAAATTTCCTTGAAATTTGCTTGTAATTTTACCTGAAATTTCCTTGAAATTTGCTTGTAATTTTACCTGAAATTTCCTCGAAATCTTATCGAAATTACACTGAAATTTCATTGAAATTTCGTTGAAGTATGCTTGTAATTTTACCTGAAATTTCAATGAAATTTCCTTGAAATTTGCTTGTAATTTTACATGAAATTTCCTTGAATTAGCTTGTTATTTCACCTTAAATTTCCTCGAAATCTTATTGAAATTACACTGATATTTCATTGAAATTTCGTTGAAATATGCTTGTAATTTTACCTGAAATTGCCTTGAAATTTACTTGAAATTTGCTTGTAATTTTACCTGAAATTTCCTTGAAATTTGCTTGTAATTTTACCTGAAATTTCCTTGAAATTTGCTTGTAATTTTAAATGAAATTTCCTCGAAAACTTTTTGAAATTACACTGAAATTTCATTCAAATTTCGTTGAAATATGCTTGTAATTTTACCTGAAATTTCAATGAAATTTCCTTGAAATTTCCTTGGAATTTCCCTGAAATATGCTTGTAATTTTAACTGAAATTTAAATGAAATTTCCTTGAAATTTGCTTGTAATTTTACCTGAAATTTCCTCGAAATCTTATTGAAATTACACTGAAATTTCATTGAAAATTCGTTGAAATATGCTTGTAATTTTACCTGAAATTTCAATGAAATTTCCTTGAAATTTGCTTGTAATTTTACCTGAAATTTCCTCGAAATCGTATTGAAATTACACTGAAATTTCATTGAAATTTCGTTGAAATATGCTTGTAATTTTACATGAAATTTCAATGAAATTTCCTTGAAATTTGCTTTTAATTTTACCTGAAATTTCCTCGAAATCGTATTGAAATTACACTGAAATTTTATTGAAATTTCGTTGAAATATGCTTGTAATTTTACCTGAAATTGCCTTGAAATTTCCTTGAAATTTGCTTGTAATTTTACCTGAATTTTCCTCGAAATCTTATTGAAATTACACTGAAATTTCATTGAAATTTCGTTGAAATATGCTTGTAATTTTACCTGAAATTTCCCTGAAATTTGCTTGCAATTTTACCTGAAATTTCCTTGAAATTTGCTTGTAATTTTATCTGAAATTTCCTCGAAATCTTATCGAAATTACACTGAAATTTCATTGAAATTTTGTTGAAGTATGCTTGTAATTTTACCTGAAATTTCAATGAAATTTCCTTGAAATTTGCTTGTAATTTTACATGAAATTTCCTTGAATTAGCTTGTTATTTCACCTGAAATTTCCTCGAAATCTTATTGAAATTACACTGATATTTCATTGAAATTTCGTTGAAATATGCTTGTAATTTTAAATGAAACTTCAATGAAATTTCCTAGAAATTTGCTTGTAACTTAACCTGAAATTTCCTCGAAATATTATTGAAATTACAGTGAAATTTCATTGAAATTTCGTTGAAATATGCTTGTAATTTTACCTGAAATTTCAATGAAATTTACTTGAAATTTGCTTGTAATTTTACATGAAATTTCCTTGAAATTTGCTTGTAATTTTACCTGAAATTTCAATGAAATTTCCTTGAAATTTCCTTGGAATTTCCCTGAAATATGCTTGTAATTTTAACTGAAATTTCAATGAAATTTCCTTTAAATTTGCTTGTAATTTTACCTGAAATTTCCTCGAAATCTTATTGAAATTACACTGAAATTTCATTGAAAATTCGTTGAAATATGCTTGTAATTTTACCGGAAATTTCAATGAAATTTCCTTGAAATTTGCTTGTAATTTTACCTGAAATTTCCTCGAAATCTTATCGAAATTACACTGAAATTTCATTCAAATTTCGTTGAAGTATGCTTGTAATTTTACCTGAAATTTCAATGAAATTTCCTTGAAATTTGCTTGTAATTTTACCTGAAATTTCCTTGAAATTTGCTTGTAATTTTACCTGAAATTTCCTTGAAATTTCCTTGAAATTTGCTTGTAATTTTACCTGAAATTTCCTCGAAATCTTATTGAAATTACACTGAAATTTCATTGAAATTTCGTTGAAATATGCTTGTAATTTTACCTGAAATTTGCCTGAAATTTGCTTGTAATTTTACCTGAAATTTCAATGAAATTTCCTTGAAATTTGCTTGTAATTTTACATGAAATTTCCTTGAAATTAGCTTGTTATTTTACCTGAAATTTCCTCGAAATCTTATTGAAATTACACTGATATTTCATTGAAATTTCGTTGAAATATGCTTTTAATTTTACCTGAAACTTCAATGAAATTTCCTTGAAATTTGCTTGTAATTTTACCTGAAATTTCCTCGAAATCTTATTGAAATTACACTGAAATTTCATTGAAATTTCGTTGAAATATGCTTGTAATTTTACCTGAAATTTCCCTTAAATTTGCTTGTAATTTTACCTGAAATTTCCTTGAAATTTGCTTGTAATTTTACATGAAATTTCCTTGAAATTTGCTTGTAATTTTACCTGAAATTTCAATGAAATTTCCTTGAAATTTCCTTGGAATTTCCATGAAATATGCTTGTAATTTTAACTGAAATTTCAATGAAATTTCCTTGAAATTTGCTTGTAATTTTACCTGAAATTTCCTCGAAATCTTATTGAAATTACACTGAAATTTCCTTGAAAATTCGTTGAAATATGCTTGTAATTTTACCTGAAATTTCAATGAAATTTCCTTGAAATTTGCTTGTAATTTTACCTGAAATTTCCTCGAAATCTTATTGAAATTACACTGAAATTTCATTGAAATTTCGTTGAAATATGCTTGTAATTTTACATTAAATTTCAATGAAATTTCCTTGAAATTTGCTTTTAATTTTACCTGAAATTTCCTCGAAATCGTATTGAAATTACACTGAAATTTTATTGAAAATTCGTTGAAATATGCTTGTAATTTTACCTGAAATTGCCTTGAAATTTCCTTGAAATTTGCTTGTAATTTCACCTGAAATTTCCTCGAAATCTTATTGAAATTACACTGAAATTTCATTGAAATTTCGTTGAAATATGCTTGTAATTTTACCTGAAATTTCCCTGAAATTTGCTTGTAATTTTACCTGAAATTTCCTTGAAATTTGCTTGTAATTTTACCTGAAATTTCCTCGAAATCTTATCGAAATTACACTGAAATTTCATTGAAATTTTGTTGAAGTATGCTTGTAATTTTACCTGAAATTTCAATGAAATTTCCTTGAAATTTGCTTGTAATTTTACATGAAATTTCCTTGAATTAGCTTGTTATTTCACCTGAAATTTCCTCGAAATCTTATTGAAAATACACTGATATTTCATTGAAATTTCGTTGAAATATGCTTGTAATTTTAAATGAAACTTCAATGAAATTTCCTTGAAATTTGCTTGTAACTTAACCTGAAATTTCCTCGAAATATTATTGAAATTACAGTGAAATTTCATTGAAATTTCGTTGAAATATGCTTGTAATTTTACCTGAAATTTCAATGAAATTTCCTTGAAATTTGCTTTTAATTTTACCTGAAATTTCCTCGAAATCGTATTGAAATTACACTGAAATTTTATTGAAATTTCGTTGAAATATGCTTGTAATTTTACCTGAAATTTCAATGAAATTTCCTTGAAATTTGCTTGTAATTTTACATGAAATTTCCTTGAAATTTGCTTGTAATTTTACCTGAAATTTCCTTGAAATTTCCTTGAAATTTGCTTGTAATTTTACCTGAAATTTCCTCGAAATCTTATTGAAATTACACTGAAATTTCATTGAAATTTCGTTGAAATATGCTTGTAATTTTACCTGAAATTTGCCTGAAATTTGCTTGTAATTTTACCTGAAATTTCAATGAAATTTCCTTGAAATTTGCTTGTAATTTTACATGAAATTTCCTTGAAATTAGCTTTTTATTTTACCTGAAATTTCCTCGAAATCTTATTGAAATTACACTGATATTTCATTGAAATTTCGTTGAAATATGCTTTTAATTTTACCTGAAACTTCAATGAAATTTCCTTGAAATTTGCTTGTAACTTTACCCTAAATTTCCTCGAAATATTATTGAAATTACACTGAAATTTCATTGAAATTTCGTTGAAATATGCTTGTAATTTTACCAGAAATTTCAATGAAATTTCCTTGAAATTTGCTTGTAATTTTACATGAAATTTCCTTGAAATTTGCTTGTAATTTTACCTGAAATTTCAATGAAATTTCCTTGAAATTTCCTTGGAATTTCCCTGAAATATGCTTGTAATTTTAACTGAAATTTCTATGAAATTTCCTTGAAATTTGCTTGTAATTTTACCTGAAATTTCCTTGAAATCTTATTGAAATTACACTGATATTTCATTGAAATTTCGTTGAAATATGCTTGTAATTTTAAATGAAACTTCAATGAAATTTCCTTGAAATTTGCTTGTAACTTAACCTGAAATTTCCTCGAAATATTATTGAAATTACAGTGAAATTTCATTGAAATTTCGTTGAAATATGCTTGTAATTTTACCTGAAATTTCAATGAAATTTCCTTGAAATTTGCTTTTAATTTTACCTGAAATTTCCTCGAAATCGTATTGAAATTACACTGAAATTTTATTGAAATTTCGTTGAAATATGCTTGTAATTTTACCTGAAATTTCAATGAAATTTCCTTGAAATTTGCTTGTAATTTTACCTGAAATTTCCTTGAAATTTCCTTGAAATTTGCTTGTAATTTTACCTGAAATTTCCTCGAAATCTTATCGAAATTACACTGAAATTTCATTCAAATTTTGGTAAAGTATGCTTGTAATTTTACCTGAAATTTCAATGAAATTTCCTTGAAATTTGCTTGTAATTTTACATGAAATTTCCTTGAATTAGCTTGTTATTTCACCTGAAATTTCCTCGAAATCTTATTGAAATTACACTGAAATTTCATTGAAATTTCGTTGAAATATGCTTGTAATTTTACCTGAAATTTCCCTGAAATTTGCTTGTAATTTTACCTGAAATTTCCTTGAAATTTGCTTGTAATTTTACCTGAAATTTCCTCGAAATCTTATCGAAATTACACTGAAATTTCATTGAAATTTTGTTGAAGTATGCTTGTAATTTTACCTGAAATTTCAATGAAATTTCCTTGAAATTTGCTTGTAATTTTACATGAAATTTCCTTGAATTAGCTTGTTATTTCACCTGAAATTTCCTCGAAATCTTATTGAAAATACACTGATATTTCATTGAAATTTCGTTGAAATATGCTTGTAATTTTAAATGAAACTTCAATGAAATTTCCTTGAAATTTGCTTGTAACTTAACCTGAAATTTCCTCGAAATATTATTGAAATTACAGTGAAATTTCATTGAAATTTCGTTGAAATATGCTTGTAATTTTACCTGAAATTTCAATGAAATTTCCTTGAAATTTGCTTTTAATTTTACCTGAAATTTCCTCGAAATCGTATTGAAATTACACTGAAATTTTATTGAAATTTCGTTGAAATATGCTTGTAATTTTACCTGAAATTTCAATGAAATTTCCTTGAAATTTGCTTGTAATTTTACCTGAAATTTCCTTGAAATTTGCTTGTAATTTTACCTGAAATTTCCTTGAAATTTCCTTGAAATTTGCTTGTAATTTTACCTGAAATTTCCTCGAAATCTTATTGAAATTACACTGAAATTTCATTGAAATTTCGTTGAAATATGCTTGTAATTTTACCTGAAATTTGCCTGAAATTTGCTTGTAATTTTACCTGAAATTTCAATGATATTTCCTTGAAATTTGCTTGTAATTTTACATGAAAATTCCTTGAAATTAGCTTTTTATTTTACCTGAAATTTCCTCGAAATCTTATTGAAATTACACTGATATTTCATTGAAATTTCGTTGAAATATGCTTTTAATTTTACCTGAAACTTCAATGAAATTTCCTTGAAATTTGCTTGTAACTTTACCCTAAATTTCCTCGAAATATTATTGAAATTACACTGAAATTTCATTGAAATTTCGTTGAAATATGCTTGTAATTTTACCTGAAATTTCAATGAAATTTCCTTGAAATTTGCTTGTAATTTTACATGAAATTTCCTTGAAATTTGCTTGTAATTTTACCTGAAATTTCAATGAAATTTAATTGAAATTTCCTTGGAATTTCCCTGAAATATGCTTGTAATTTTACCTGAAATTTCCTCGAAATCTTATTGAAATTACACTGATATTTCATTGAAATTTCGTTGAAATATGCTTGTAATTTTAAATGAAACTTCAATGAAATTTCCTTGAAATTTGCTTGTAACTCAACCTGAAATTTCCTCGAAATATTATTGAAATTACAGTGAAATTTCATTGAAATTTCGTTGAAATATGCTTGTAATTTTACCTGAAATTTCAATGAAATTTCCTTGAAATTTGCTTTTAATTTTACCTGAAATTTCCTCGAAATCGTATTGAAATTACACTGAAATTTTATTGAAATTTCCCTGAAATATGCTTGTAATTTTAACTGAAATTTCAATGAAATTTCCTTGAAATTTGCTTGTAATTTTACCTGAAATTTCCTCGAAATCTTATTGAAATTACACTGATATTTCATTGAAATTTCGTTGAAATATGCCTGTAATTTTAAATGAAACTTCAATGAAATTTCCTTGAAATTTGCTTGTAACTTAACCTGAAATTTCCTCGAAATATTATTGAAATTACAGTGAAATTTCATTGAAATTTCGTTGAAATATGCTTGTAATTTTACCTGAAATTTCAATGAAATTTCCTTGAAATTTGCTTTTAATTTTACCTGAAATTTCCTCGAAATCGTATTGAAATTACACTGAAATTTTATTGAAATTTCGTTGAAATATGCTTGTAATTTTACCTGAAATTTCAATGAAATTTCCTTGAAATTTGCTTGTAATTTTACCTGAAATTTCCTTGAAATTTGCTTGTAATTTTACCTGAAATTTCCTTGAAATTTCCTTGAAATTTGCTGGTAATTTTACCTGAAATTTCCTCGAAATATTATTGAAATTACACTGAAATTTCATTGAAATTTCGTTGAAATATGCTTGTAATTTTACCTGAAATTTGCCTGAAATTTGCTTGTAATTTTACCTGAAATTTCAATGAAATTTCCTTCAAATTTGCTTGTAATTTTACATGAAATTTCCTTGAAATTAGCTTGTTATTTTACCTGAAATTTCCTCGAAATCTTATTGAAATTACACTGATATTTCATTGAAATTTCGTTGAAATATGCTTGTAATTTTAAATGAAACTTCAATGAAATTTCCTTGAAATTTGCTTGTAACTTAACCTGAAATTTCCTCGAAATATTATTGAAATTACAGTGAAATTTCATTGAAATTTCGTTGAAATATGCTTGTAATTTTACCTGAAATTTCAATGAAATTTCCTTGAAATTTGCTTTTAATTTTACCTGAAATTTCCTCGAAATCGTATTGAAATTACACTGAAATTTTATTGAAATTTCGTTGAAATATGCTTGTAATTTTAGCTGAAATTTCAATGAAATTTCCTTGAAATTTGCTTGTAATTTTACCTGAAATTTCCTTGAAATTTGCTTGTAATTTTACCTGAAATTTCCTTGAAATTTCCTTAAAATTTGCTTGTAATTTTACCTGAAATTTCCTCGAAATCTTATTGAAATTACACTGAAATTTCATTGAAATTTCGTTGAAATATGCTTGTAATTTTACCTGAAATTTGCCTGAAATTTGCTTGTAATTTTACCTGAAATTTCAATGAAATTTCCTTGAAATTTGCTTGTAATTTTACCTGAAATTTCCTCGAAATCTTATTGAAATTACAATGAAATTTCATTGAAATTTCGTTGAAATATGCTTGTAATTTTACATGAAATTTCAATGAAATTTCCTTGAAATTTGCTTTTAATTTTACCTGAAATTTCCTCGAAATCGTATTGAAATTACACTGAAATTTTATTGAAATTTCGTTGAAATATGCTTGTAATTTTACCTGAAATTGCCTTGAAATTTCCTTGAAATTTGCTTGTAATTTTACCTGAATTTTCCTCGAAATCTTATTGAAATTACACTGAAATTTCATTGAAATTTCGTTGAAATATGCTTGTAATTTTACCTGAAATTTCCCTGAAATTTGCTTGTAATTTTACCTGAAATTTCCTTGAAATTTGCTTGTAATTTTACCTGAAATTTCCTCGAAATCTTATCGAAATTACACTGAAATTTCATTGAAATTTTGTTGAAGTATGCTTGTAATTTTACCTGAAATTTCAATGAAATTTCCTTGAAATTTGCTTGTAATTTTACATGAAATTTCCTTGAATTAGCTTGTTATTT
>JAKZAN010000167.1:0-73475 GCA_023053545.1 Lepidurus packardi
TAATTTCATGAATTACTGACTTAATTCATGAATTACTGACTTAATTCATGAATTACTGACTTAATTCATGAACTACTGACTTAATTCATGAATTACTGACCTAATTCATGAACTACTGACTTAATTCATGAATTACTGACTTAATTAACGAATTACTGACTTAATTCATGAATTACTGACTTAATTCATGAATTTCTGACTTAATTAACGAATTACTGACTTAATTCATGAATTACTGACTTAATTAATGAATTACTGACTTAATTCATGAATTACTTACTTAATTCATGTATTACTGACTTAATTCATGAATTACTGACTTAATTAATGAATTACTGACTTAATTCATGAATTACTGCCTTAATTCATGTATTACTGACTTAATTCATGAATTACTGACTTAATTAATGAATTACTGACTTAATTAATGAATTTCTGACTTAATTCATGAATTTCTGACTTAATTCATGAATAACTGACTTAATAATGAATTGCGGGCTTAATTAATGCACTACTGACTTAATTCATGAATTACTGACTTAATTCATGAAATACTTACTTAATTCATGAATTACTGACTTAATTAACGAATTACTGACTTAATTCATGAATTACTAACTTAGTTCATGAATTACTGACTTAATTCATAAATTACTGACTTAATTCATAAATTACTGACTTCATTAACGAATTACTGACTTAATTCATGAATTACTTACTTAATTCATGTATTACTGACTTAATTCATGAATTACTGACTTAATTAATGAATTACTGACTTAATTCATGAATTACTGACTTAATTCATGAATTACTGCCTTAATTCATGTATTACTGACTTAATTCATGAATTACTGACTTAATTAATGAATTACTGACTTAATTCATGAATTTCTGACTTAATTCATGAATAACTGACTTAATTAATGAATTACGGACTTAGATAAAATAATTACTGACTTAATTAATGAATTACTGACTTAATTCATGAATTACTTACTTAATTCATGAATTAATTACTTAGTTAATGAATTACTGACTTAATTCATGAATTACTTAATTAATTCATGTATTCCTAACCTAATTCCGGAATTACTGACTTAATTCATGAATTACTGACTTAATTCATGAATTACTGACTTAATTCATGAATTACTGACTTAATTCATGAATTACTGACTTAATTCATGAATTACTGACTTAATTCATGAACTACTGACTTAATTCATGAATTACTGACCTAATTCATGAACTACTGACTTAATTCATGAATTACTGACTTAATTAACGAATTACTGACTTAATTCATGAATTACTGACTTAATTCATGAATTTCTGACTTAATTAACGAATTACTGACTTAATTCATGAATTACTGACTTAATTAATGAATTACTGACTTAATTCATGAATTACTTACTTAATTCATGTATTACTGACTTAATTCATGAATTACTGACTTAATTAATGAATTACTGACTTAATTCATGAATTACTGCCTTAATTCATGTATTACTGACTTAATTCATGAATTACTGACTTAATTAATGAATTACTGACTTAATTAATGAATTTCTGACTTAATTCATGAATTTCTGACTTAATTCATGAATAACTGACTTAATAATGAATTGCGGGCTTAATTAATGCACTACTGACTTAATTCATGAATTACTGACTTAATTCATGAAATACTTACTTAATTCATGAATTACTGACTTAATTAACGAATTACTGACTTAATTCATGAATTACTAACTTAGTTCATGAATTACTGACTTAATTCATAAATTACTGACTTAATTCATAAATTACTGACTTAATTAACGAATTACTGACTTAATTCATGAATTACTGACTTAATTAATGAATTACTGACTTAATTCATGAATTACTTACTTAATTCATGTATTACTGACTTAATTCATGAATTACTGACTTAATTAATGAATTTCTGACTTAATTCATGAATTACTGACTTAATTCATGAATTATTGCCTTAATTCATGTATTACTGACTTAATTCATGAATTACTGACTTAATTAATGAATTACTGACTTAATTCATGAATTTCTGACTTAATTCTTGAATAACTGACTTAATTAATGAATTACGGACTTAATTAATGCACTACTGACTTAATTCATGAATTACTGACTTAATTCATGAATTACTTACTTAATTCATGAATTACTGACTTAATTCATGAACTACTGACTTAATTCATGAATTTCTGTCTTAATTAACGAATTACTGACTTAATTCATGAATTACTAACTTAGTTCATGAATTACTGACTTAATTAATGAATTACTGACTTAATTCATAAATTACTGACTTAATTAACGAATTACTGACTTAATTCATGAATTACTGACTTAAATAATGAATTACTGACTTAATTAACGAATTACTGACTTAATTCATGAATTACTGACTTAATTAATGAATTACTGACTTAGATAAAATAATTACTGACTTAATTCATGAATTACTTACTTAATTCATGTATTACTGACTTAATTCATGAATTACTGACTTAATTAATGAATTACTGACTTAATTAATGAATTACTGCCTTAATTCATGTATTACTGACTGAATTCATTACACTTAAATGATGTGTTGTTTTGTAACCGGTCGTGGGTGTATCATTTGGGGGTTTTTCAGTTACGGGGGAGGAATTTGTTATGTTTCCATTATAAGTTGTACCCTGTAACAGATGGCTCTTTTAGACAGTATGGAGCCTGTGCACCCTGTCAATACACACAGTCAGCATTGAACCTTCAACCTACGTACTATCCGTTTACTGCTTGATTCACTTTCTCTCATATTGACTTACCTGCACTCTACCTGGCTTACCCCTTTACTTTGCGACTACTATACTGCTGACTCTGCTTCATAACAGATAAATAATTACTGACTTAATTCATGAATTACTGACTTAATTCATGAATTAATGACTTAATTCATGAATTACTGACTTAATTAATGAATTAGTGAATTAATTCATGAATTACTGACTTAATTAATGAAGTACTGACTTAATTCATGAATTACTGACGTAATTAATGAATTACTGACTTAATTAATGAATTACTGACTTAAATAATGAATTACTGACTTAATTCATGATTTATTGAGTAAATTCATGAATTACTGACTTGATTCATGAATTACTGACTTAATTCATGAATTACTGACTTAATTAATAAATTACTGACTTAATTCATGAATTAATGACTTAATAATGAATTACGGACTTAATTAATGCATTACTGACTTAATTCATGAATTACTGACGTAATTAATGAATTACTGACTTAATTAATGAATTACTGACTTAAATAATGAATTACTGACTTAATTCATGATTTATTGAGTAAATTCATGAATTACTGACTTGATTCATGAATTACTGACTTAATTCATGAATTACTGACTTAATTAATAAATTACTGACTTAATTCATGAATTAATGACTTAATAATGAATTACGGACTTAATTAATGCATTACTGACTTAATTCATGAATTACTGACTTAATTCATGAATTACTTAATTAATTCATGTATTTCTGACTTAATTCATGAATTACTGACTTAATTAATGAATTACGGACTTAATTAATGAATTACTGACTTAATTCATGAAATACTGACTTAATTCATGAATTACTGACTTAATTCATGAACTACTGACTTAATTCATGAATTACTGAGTTCATTAACGAATTACTGACTTAATTCATGAATTACTGACTTAATTCATGAATTACTGACTTAATTAACGAATTACTGACTTAATTCATGAATTACTGACCTAATTAATGAATTACTGACTTAGATAAAATAATTACTGACTTAATTAATGAATTACTGACTTAATTCATGAATTACTTACTTAATTCATGAATTAATTACTTAGTTAATGAATTACTGACTTAATTCATGAATTACTTAATTAATTCATGTATTCCTAACCTAATTCCGGAATTACTGACTTAATTCATGAATTACTGACTTAATTCATGAATTACTGACTTAATTCATGAATTACTGACTTAATTCATGAATTACTGACTTAATTCATGAATTACTGACTTAATTCATGAACTACTGACTTAATTCATGAATTACTGACCTAATTCATGAACTACTGACTTAATTCATGAATTACTGACTTAATTAACGAATTACTGACTTAATTCATGAATTACTGACTTAATTCATGAATTACTGACTTAATTAACGAATTACTGACTTAATTCATGAATTACTGACTTAATTAATGAATTACTGACTTAATTCATGAATTACTTACTTAATTCATGTATTACTGACTTAATTCATGAATTACTGACTTAATTCATGAATTACTGACTTAATTCATGAATTACTGCCTTAATTCATGTATTACTGACTTAATTCATGAATTACTTACTTAATTCATGAATTAATTACTTAGTTAATGAATTACTGACTTAATTCATGAATTACTTAATTAATTCATGTATTCCTAACCTAATTCCGGAATTACTGACTTAATTCATGAATTACTGACTTAATTCATGAATTACTGACTTAATTCATGAATTACTGACTTAATTCATGAATTACTGACTTAATTCATGAATTACTGACTTAATTCATGAACTACTGACTTAATTCATGAATTACTGACCTAATTCATGAACTACTGACTTAATTCATGAATTACTGACTTAATTAACGAATTACTGACTTAATTCATGAATTACTGACTTAATTCATGAATTTCTGACTTAATTAACGAATTACTGACTTAATTCATGAATTACTGACTTAATTAATGAATTACTGACTTAATTCATGAATTACTTACTTAATTCATGTATTACTGACTTAATTCATGAATTACTGACTTAATTAATGAATTACTGACTTAATTCATGAATTACTGCCTTAATTCATGTATTACTGACTTAATTCATGAATTACTGACTTAATTAATGAATTACTGACTTAATTAATGAATTTCTGACTTAATTCATGAATTTCTGACTTAATTCATGAATAACTGACTTAATAATGAATTGCGGGCTTAATTAATGCACTACTGACTTAATTCATGAATTACTGACTTAATTCATGAAATACTTACTTAATTCATGAATTACTGACTTAATTAACGAATTACTGACTTAATTCATGAATTACTAACTTAGTTCATGAATTACTGACTTAATTCATAAATTACTGACTTAATTCATAAATTACTGACTTCATTAACGAATTACTGACTTAATTCATGAATTACTTACTTAATTCATGTATTACTGACTTAATTCATGAATTACTGACTTAATTAATGAATTACTGACTTAATTCATGAATTACTGACTTAATTCATGAATTACTGCCTTAATTCATGTATTACTGACTTAATTCATGAATTACTGACTTAATTAATGAATTACTGACTTAATTCATGAATTTCTGACTTAATTCATGAATAACTGACTTAATTAATGAATTACGGACTTAGATAAAATAATTACTGACTTAATTAATGAATTACTGACTTAATTCATGAATTACTTACTTAATTCATGAATTAATTACTTAGTTAATGAATTACTGACTTAATTCATGAATTACTTAATTAATTCATGTATTCCTAACCTAATTCCGGAATTACTGACTTAATTCATGAATTACTGACTTAATTCATGAATTACTGACTTAATTCATGAATTACTGACTTAATTCATGAATTACTGACTTAATTCATGAATTACTGACTTAATTCATGAATTACTGACTTAATTCATGAACTACTGACTTAATTCATGAATTACTGACCTAATTCATGAACTACTGACTTAATTCATGAATTACTGACTTAATTAACGAATTACTGACTTAATTCATGAATTACTGACTTAATTAATGAATTACTGACTTAATTAATGAATTTCTGACTTAATTCATGAATTTCTGACTTAATTCATGAATAACTGACTTAATAATGAATTGCGGGCTTAATTAATGCACTACTGACTTAATTCATGAATTACTGACTTAATTCATGAAATACTTACTTAATTCATGAACTACTGACTTAATTCATGAATTACTGACTTAATTAACGAATTACTGACTTAATTCATGAACTACTGACTTAATTCATGAATTACTGACCTAATTCATGAACTACTGACTTAATTCATGAATTACTGACTTAATTAACGAATTACTGACTTAATTCATGAATTACTGACTTAATTCATGAATTTCTGACTTAATTAACGAATTACTGACTTAATTCATGAATTACTGACTTAATTAATGAATTACTGACTTAATTCATGAATTACTTACTTAATTCATGTATTACTGACTTAATTCATGAATTACTGACTTAATTAATGAATTACTGACTTAATTCATGAATTACTGCCTTAATTCATGTATTACTGACTTAATTCATGAATTACTGACTTAATTAATGAATTACTGACTTAATTAATGAATTTCTGACTTAATTAATGAATTTCTGACTTAATTCATGAATTTCTGACTTAATTCATGAATAACTGACTTAATAATGAATTGCGGGCTTAATTAATGCACTACTGACTTAATTCATGAATTACTGACTTAATTCATGAAATACTTACTTAATTCATGAATTACTGACTTAATTAACGAATTACTGACTTAATTCATGAATTACTAACTTAGTTCATGAATTACTGACTTAATTCATAAATTACTGACTTAATTCATAAATTACTGACTTCATTAACGAATTACTGACTTAATTCATGAATTACTTACTTAATTCATGTATTACTGACTTAATTCATGAATTACTGACTTAATTAATGAATTACTGACTTAATTCATGAATTACTGACTTAATTCATGAATTACTGCCTTAATTCATGTATTACTGACTTAATTCATGAATTACTGACTTAATTAATGAATTACTGACTTAATTCATGAATTTCTGACTTAATTCATGAATAACTGACTTAATTAATGAATTACGGACTTAGATAAAATAATTACTGACTTAATTAATGAATTACTGACTTAATTCATGAATTACTTACTTAATTCATGAATTAATTACTTAGTTAATGAATTACTGACTTAATTCATGAATTACTTAATTAATTCATGTATTCCTAACCTAATTCCGGAATTACTGACTTAATTCATGAATTACTGACTTAATTCATGAATTACTGACTTAATTCATGAATTACTGACTTAATTCATGAATTACTGACTTAATTCATGAATTACTGACTTAATTCATGAACTACTGACTTAATTCATGAATTACTGACCTAATTCATGAACTACTGACTTAATTCATGAATTACTGACTTAATTAACGAATTACTGACTTAATTCATGAATTACTGACTTAATTAATGAATTACTGACTTAATTAATGAATTTCTGACTTAATTCATGAATTTCTGACTTAATTCATGAATAACTGACTTAATAATGAATTGCGGGCTTAATTAATGCACTACTGACTTAATTCATGAATTACTGACTTAATTCATGAAATACTTACTTAATTCATGAATTACTGACTTAATTAACGAATTACTGACTTAATTCATGAATTACTAACTTAGTTCATGAATTACTGACTTAATTCATAAATTACTGACTTAATTCATAAATTACTGACTTAATTAATGAATTACTGACTTAATTCATGAATTACTGACTTAATTCATGAATTACTGCCTTAATTCATGTATTACTGACTTAATTCATGAATTACTGACTTAATTAATGAATTACTGACTTAATTCATGAATTTCTGACTTAATTCATGAATAACTGACTTAATTAATGAATTACGGACTTAGATAAAATAATTACTGACTTAATTAATGAATTACTGACTTAATTCATGAATTACTTACTTAATTCATGAATTAATTACTTAGTTAATGAATTACTGACTTAATTCATGAATTACTTAATTAATTCATGTATTCCTAACCTAATTCCGGAATTACTGACTTAATTCATGAATTACTGACTTAATTCATGAATTACTGACTTAATTCATGAATTACTGACTTAATTCATGAATTACTGACTTAATTCATGAATTACTGACTTAATTCATGAACTACTGACTTAATTCATGAATTACTGACCTAATTCATGAACTACTGACTTAATTCATGAATTACTGACTTAATTAACGAATTACTGACTTAATTCATGAATTACTGACTTAATTCATGAATTTCTGACTTAATTAACGAATTACTGACTTAATTCATGAATTACTGACTTAATTAATGAATTACTGACTTAATTCATGAATTACTTACTTAATTCATGTATTACTGACTTAATTCATGAATTACTGACTTAATTAATGAATTACTGACTTAATTCATGAATTACTGCCTTAATTCATGTATTACTGACTTAATTCATGAATTACTGACTTAATTAATGAATTACTGACTTAATTAATGAATTTCTGACTTAATTCATGAATTTCTGACTTAATTCATGAATAACTGACTTAATAATGAATTGCGGGCTTAATTAATGCACTACTGACTTAATTCATGAATTACTGACTTAATTCATGAAATACTTACTTAATTCATGAATTACTGACTTAATTAACGAATTACTGACTTAATTCATGAATTACTAACTTAGTTCATGAATTACTGACTTAATTCATAAATTACTGACTTAATTCATAAATTACTGACTTAATTAACGAATTACTGACTTAATTCATGAATTACTGACTTAATTAATGAATTACTGACTTAATTCATGAATTACTTACTTAATTCATGTATTACTGACTTAATTCATGAATTACTGACTTAATTAATGAATTACTGACTTAATTCATGAATTACTGACTTAATTCATGAATTACTGCCTTAATTCATGTATTACTGACTTAATTCATGAATTACTGACTTAATTAATGAATTACTGACTTAATTCATGAATTTCTGACTTAATTCTTGAATAACTGACTTAATTAATGAATTACGGACTTAATTAATGCACTACTGACTTAATTCATGAATTACTGACTTAATTCATGAATTACTTACTTAATTCATGAATTACTGACTTAATTCATGAACTACTGACTTAATTCATGAATTTCTGTCTTAATTAACGAATTACTGACTTAATTCATGAATTACTAACTTAGTTCATGAATTACTGACTTAATTAATGAATTACTGACTTAATTCATAAATTACTGACTTAATTAACGAATTACTGACTTAATTCATGAATTACTGACTTAAATAATGAATTACTGACTTAATTAACGAATTACTGACTTAATTCATGAATTACTGACTTAATTAATGAATTACTGACTTAGATAAAATAATTACTGACTTAATTCATGAATTACTTACTTAATTCATGTATTACTGACTTAATTCATGAATTACTGACTTAATTAATGAATTACTGACTTAATTAATGAATTACTGACTTAATTAATGAATTACTGACTTAATTAATGAATTACTGCCTTAATTCATGTATTACTGACTGAATTCATTACACTTAAATGATGTGTTGTTTTGTAACCGGTCGTGGGTGTATCATTTGGGGGTTTTTCAGTTACGGGGGAGGAATTTGTTATGTTTCCATTATAAGTTGTACCCTGTAACAGATGTCTCTTTTAGACAGTATGGAGCCTGTGCACCCTGTCAATACACACAGTCAGCATTGAACCTTCAACCTACGTACTATCCGTTTACTGCTTGATTCACTTTCTCTCATATTGACTTACCTGCACTCTACCTGGCTTACCCCTTTACTTTGCGACTACTATACTGCTGACTCTGCTTCATAACAGATAAATAATTACTGACTTAATTCATGAATTACTGACTTAATTCATGAATTAATGACTTAATTCATGAATTACTGACTTAATTAATGAATTAGTGAATTAATTCATGAATTACTGACTTAATTAATGAAGTACTGACTTAATTCATGAATTACTGACGTAATTAATGAATTACTGACTTAATTAATGAATTACTGACTTAAATAATGAATTACTGACTTAATTCATGATTTATTGAGTAAATTCATGAATTACTGACTTGATTCATGAATTACTGACTTAATTCATGAATTACTGACTTAATTAATAAATTACTGACTTAATTCATGAATTAATGACTTAATAATGAATTACGGACTTAATTAATGCATTACTGACTTAATTCATGAATTACTGACTTAATTCATGAATTACTTAATTAATTCATGTATTACTGACTTAATTCATGAATTACTGACTTAATTCATGAATTACTGACTTAATTAACGAATTACTGACTTAATTCATGAATTACTGACTTAATTAATGAATTACTGACTTAGATAAAATAAATACTGACTTAATTCATGAATTACTGTCTTAATTAATGAATTACTGACTTAGATAAAATAAATACTGACTTAATTAATGAATTACTGACTTAATTCATGAATTACTTACTTAATTCATGAATTAATGACTTAGTTAATGAATTACTGACTTAATTCATGAACTACTTAATTAATTCATGTATTACTAACCTAATTCCGGAATTACTGACTTAATTCATGAATTACTGACTTAATTCATGAATTACTGACTTAATTCATGAATTACTGACTTAATTCATGAATTACTGAATTAATTCATGAATTACTGACTTAATTCATGAACTACTGACTTAATTCATGAATTACTGACTTAATTAATGAATTACGGACTTAGATAAATAATTACGGACTTAATCCATGAATTACTGACTTAATTAATGAATTACGGACTTAATTAATGAATTACTGACGTAATTAATGAATTACTTACTTAATTAATGAATTACTGACTTAATTAATGAATTACTGACTTAATTCATGTATTACTGACTTAATTCATGAATTACTGACTAAATTAATGAATTACGGACTTAATTCATGAATTACTGACTTAATTCATGAAATACTGACTTAATTCATGAATTACTGACTTAATTCATGAACTACTGACTTAATTCATGAATTACTGAGTTAATTAACGAATTACTGACTTAATTCATGAATTACTGACTTAATTCATGAATTACTGACTTAATTAACGAATTACTGACTTAATTCATGAATTACTGACTTAATTAATGAATTACTGACTTAGATAAAATAAATACTGACTTAATTAATGAATTACTGACTTAATTCATGAATTACTTACTTAATTCATGAATTAATGACTTAGTTAATGAATTACTGACTTAATTCATGAATTACTTAATTAATTCATGTATTACTAACCTAATTCCGGAATTACTGACTTAATTCATGAATTACTGACTTAATTCATGAATTACTGACTTAATTCATGAATTACTGACTTAATTCATGAATTACTGACTTAATTCATGAATTACTGACTTAATTCATGAAATACTTACTTAATTCATGTATTACTGACTTAATTCATGAATTACTGACTTAATTAATGAATTACGGACTTAGATAAATAATTACGGACTTAATTCATGAATTACTGACTTAATTAATAAATTACGGACTTAATTAATGAATTACTGACGTAATTAATGAATTACTGACTTAATTAATGAATTACAGACTTAATTAATGAATTTCTGACTTAATTCATGATTTATTGTGTAAATTCATGAATTACTGACTTGATTCATGAATTACTGACTTAACTAATGAATTACTGACTTAATTAATTAATTACTTACTTAATTCATGAATTGCTGATTTAGTTAATGAATTACTGACTTAATTAATGAATAACTGACTTAATTAATTCATTACTTACTTAATTCATGAATTGCTGATTTAATTAATGAATTACTGACTTAATTAATGAATTACTGACTTAATTCATGAATTACTTACTTAATTCATGAATTAATGACTTAGTTAATGAATTACTGACTTAATTCATGAATTACTTAATTAATTCATGTATTACTAACCTAATTCCGGAATTACTGACTTAATTCATGAATTACTGACTTAATTCATGAATTACTGACTTAATTCATGAATTACTGACTTAATTCATGAATTACTGACTTAATTCATGAAATACTTACTTAATTCATGTATTACTGACTTAATTCATGAATTACTGACTTAATTAATAAATTACGGACTTAATTAATGAATTACTGACGTAATTAATGAATTACTGACTTAATTAATGAATTACAGACTTAATTAATGAATTTCTGACTTAATTCATGATTTATTGAGTAAATTCATGAATTACTGACTTGATTGATGAATTACTGACTTAATTCATGAATTACTGACTTAATTCATGTATTACTGACCTAATTCCGGAATTACTGACTTAATTCATGAATTACTGACTTAATTCACGAATTACTGACTTAATTAATGAATTACTGACTTAATTAATGAATTTCTGAATTAATTCATGAAATAGTGACTTAATTCATGAATTACTGACTTAATTCATGAATTACTGAATTAATTCATGAATTACTGACTTAATTAATGAATTACTGACTTAATTCATGAATTACTGACTTAATTCATGAATTACTTACTTAATTCATGTATTACTGACTTAATTCATGAATTACTGACTTAATTCATGAATTACTTACTTAATTCATGTATTACTGACTTAATTCATGAATTACTGACTTAATTAATGAATTACGGACTTAATTAATGAATTACTGACGTAATTAATGAATTACTGACTTAATTAATTAAATACTGACTTAATTAATGAATTACTGACTTAATTCATGATTTATTGTGTAAATTCATGAATTACTTACTTAATTCATGAATTGCTGATTTAATTAATGAATTACTGACTTAGATAAAATAAATACTGACTTAATTAATGAATTACTGACTTAATTCATGAATTACTTACTTAATTCATGAATTAATGAATTAGTTAATGAATTACTGACTTAATTCATGAATTACTTAATTAATTCATGTATTACTAACCTAATTCCGGAATTACTGACTTAATTCATGAATTACTGACTTAATTCATGAATTACTGACTTAATTCATGAATTACTGACTTAATTCATGAACTACTGACTTAATTCATGTATTACTGACTTAATTCATGAACTACTGACTTAATTAATGAATTACTGACTTAATTAACGAATTACTGATTTAATTCATGAATTACTGACTTAATTAATGAATTACTGACTTAATTAATTAATTACTTACTTAATTCATGAATTGCTGAATTAATTAATGAAATACTGACTTAATTAATGAATTACTGACTTAATTAATTAATTAGTGAATTAATTCATGAACTACTGACTTAATTCATGAATTACTGACTTAATTCACGAATTACTGACTTAATTCATGAATTCATGACTTAATTCATGAATTTCTGACTTAATTCATGAATTACTGACTTAATTCATGAATTACTTACCTAATTCATGAATTACTGACTTAATTCATGAATTACTGACTTAATTCATGAATTACTTACCTAATTCATGAATTACTGACTTAATTCATGAATTACTTACTTAATTCATGTATTACTGACTTAATTCATGAATTACTAACTTAATTAGTGAATTACGGACTTAGATAAATAATTACAGACTTAATTCATGAGTTACTGACTTAATTAATGAATTACTTACTTAATTAATGAATTACTGACTTAATTAATGAATTACTGACTTAATTCATGTATTACTGACTTAATTCATGAATTACTGACTTAATTAATGAATTACGGACTTAATTCATGAATTACTGACTTAATTCATGAAATACTGACTTAATTCATGAATTACTGAGTTAATTAACGAATTACTGACTTAATTCATGAATTACTGACTTAATTCATGAATTACTGACTTAATTAACGAATTACTGACTTTATTCATGAATAACTGACTTAATTAATGAATTACTGACTTAGATAAAATAAATACTGACTTAATTAATGAATTACTGACTTAATTCATGAATTACTTACTTAATTCATGAATTAATGACTTAGTTAATGAATTACTGACTTAATTCATGAATTACTTAATTAATTCATGTATTACTAACCTAATTCCGGAATTACTGACTTAATTCATGAATTACTGACTTAATTCATGAATTACTGACTTAATTCATGAATTACTGACTTAATTCATGAATTACTGACTTAATTCATGAATTACTGACTTAATTCATGAATTACTGACTTAATTCATGAATTACTGACTTAATTCATGAACTACTGACTTAATTCATGTATTACTGACTTAATTCATGAACTACTAACTTAATTCATGAACTACTGACTTAATTAACGAATTACTGATTTAATTCATGAATTACTGACTTAATTAATGAATTACTGACTTAGATAAAATAATTACTGACTTAATTAATGAATTACTGACTTAATTCATGAATTACTGACTTAATTCATGAATTACTGCCTTAATTCATGTATTACTGACTTAATTAATGAATTACTGACTTAATTCATGAATTTCTGACTTAATTCATGAATAACTGACTTAATAATGAATTACGGACTTAATTAATGCACTACTGACTTAATTCATGAATTACTTACTTAATTCATGTATTACTGACTTAATTCATGAATTACTGACTTAACTAATGAATTACGGACTTAATTAATGAATTACTGACGTAATTAATGAATTACTGACTTAATTAATGAATTACTGACTTAATTAATGAATTACTGAATTAATTCATGAAATAGTGACTTAATTCATGAATTACTGACTTAATTCATGAATTATTGAATTAATTCATGAATTACTGACTTAATTAATGAATTACTGACTTAATTCATGAATTACTGACTTAATTCATGAATTACTTACTTAATTCATGTATTACTGACTTAATTCATGAATTACTGACTTAATTAATGAATTACGGACTTAATTAATGAATTACTGACGTAATTAATGAATTACTGACTTAATTAATTAAATACTTACTTAATAAATGAATTACTGACTTAATTCATGATTTATTGAGTAAATTCATGAATTACTGACTTGATTCATGCATTACTGACCTAATTCATAAATTACTGACTTAATTCATGAATTACTGACTTAGTTAATGAATTACTGACTTAATTCATGAATTGCTTACTTAATTCATGTATTACTGACCTAATTCAGGAATTACTGACTTAATTCATGAATTACTGACTTAATTAATGAATAACTGACTTAATTAATGAATTAGTGAATTAATTCATGAACTACTGACTTAATTCATGAATTACTGACTTAACTTATGAATTACTGACTTAATTAATTAATTACTTACTTAATTCATGAATTGCTGATTTAATTTATGAATTACTGACTTAATTAATGAATAACTGACTTAATTCATGAATTACTGACTTAATTCATGAATTCATGACTTAATTCATGAATTTCTGACTTAATTCATGAATTACTGACTTAATTCATGAATTACTTACCTAATTCATGAATTACTGACTTAATTCATGAATTACTTACTTAATTCATGTATTACTGACTTAATTAATGAATTCCGGACTTAATTAATGAACTACTGACTTAATTCATGAATTACTGACTTAATTAATGAATTCCGGACTTAATTAATGAACTACTGACTTAATTCATGAATTACTGACTTAATTAATGAATTACTTACTTAATTCATGTATTACTGACTTGATTCATGAATTACTGACTTAATTAATGAATTACTGACTTAATTAATGAATTACTGACTTAATTCATGATTTATTGAGTAAATTCATGAATTACTGACCTAATTCATAAATTACTGACTTAATTCATGAATTACTGACTTAGTTAATGAATTACTGACTTAATTCATGAATTGCTTACTTAATTCATGTATTACTGACCTAATTCAGAAATTACTGACTTAATTCATGAATTACTGACTTAAGTAATGAATTACTCACTTAATTAATGAATTAGTGAATTAATTAATGAATCACTGACTTAATTAATGAATTACTGACTTAATTAATGAATTACTGAATTAATTCATGAATTACTGACTTAATTCATGAATTACTGACGTAATTAATGAATTACTGACTTAATTCATGAATTACTGACTTAATTAATGAATTACTGACTTAATTCGTGATTTATTGAGTAAATTCATGAATTACTGACTTGATTCATGAATTACTGACTTAATTCATGAATTACTGACTTAATTAATAAATTACTGACTTACTTCATGAATTAATGACTTAGTTAATGAATTACTGACTTTATTCATGAATTACTTAATTAATTCATGTATTACTAACCTAATTCCGGAATTAATGACTTAATTCATGAATTACTGACTTAATTCATGAATTACTGACTTAATTCATGAATTACTGACTTAATTCATGAATTACTGACTTAATTCATGAATTACTGACTTAATTCATGAACTACTGACTTAATTCATGAATTACTGATTTAATTAACAAATTACTGACTTAATTCATGAATTACTAACTTAGTTCATGAATTACTGACTTAATTCATGAATTACTGACTTAATTCATGAATTACTGACTTAATTAATGAATTACTGACTTATATAATGAATTAGTGAATTAATTCATGAACTACTGACTTAATTCATGAATTACTGACTTAACTTATGAATTACTGACTTAATTAATTAATTACTTACTTAATTCATGAATTGCTGATTTAATTAATGAATTACTGACTTAATTAATGAATAACTGACTTAATTCATGAATTACTGACTTAATTCATGAATTCATGACTTAATTCATGAATTTCTGACTTAATTCATGAATTACTGACTTAATTCATGAATTACTTACCTAATTCATGAATTACTGACTTAATTCATGAATTACTTACTTAATTCATGTATTACTGACTTAATTCATGAATTACTGACTTAATTAATCAATTACAGACTTAATTCATGAATTACTGACTTAATTAATGAATTCCGGACTTAATTAATGAACTACTGACTTAATTCATGAATTACTGACTTAATTAATGAATTCCGGACTTAATTAATGAACTACTGACTTAATTCATGAATTACTGACTTAATTAATGAATTACTTACTTAATTCATGTATTACTGACTTGATTCATGAATTACTGACTTAATTAATGAATTACTGACTTAATTAATGAATTACTGACTTAATTCATGATTTATTGAGTAAATTCATGAATTACTGACTTGATTCATGAATTACTGACTGAATTCATGAATTACTGACCTAATTCATAAATTACTGACTTAATTCATGAATTACTGACTTAGTTAATGAATTACTGACTTAATTCATGAATTGCTTACTTAATTCATGTATTACTGACCTAATTCAGAAATTACTGACTTAATTCATGAATTACTGACTTAAGTAATGAATTACTGACTTAATTAATGAATTACTGACTTAATTAATGAATTACTGAATTAATTCATGAATTACTGACTTAATTCATGAATTACTTAATTAATTCATGTATTACTAACCTAATTCCGGAATTAATTACTTAATTCATGAATTACTGACTTAATTCATGAATTACTGACTTAATTCATGAATTACTGACTTAATTCATGAATTACTGACTTAATTCATGAAATACTGACTTAATTCATGAATTACTGACTTAATTCATGAACTACTGACTTAATTCATGAATTACTGACTTAATTAACGAATTACTGACTTAATTCATGAATTACTAACTTAGTTCATGAATTACTGACTTAATTCATGAATTACTGACTTAATTCATAAATTACTGACTTAGATAAAATAATTACTGACTTAATTAATGAATTACTGACTGAATTCATGAATTACTGACCTAATTCATAAATTACTGACTTAATTCATGAATTACTGACTTAGTTAATGAATTACTGACTTAATTCATGAATTGCTTACTTAATTCATGTATTACTGACCTAATTCAGGAATTACTGACTTAATTCATGAATTACTGAATTAAGTAATGAATTACTGACTTAATTAATGAATTAGTGAATTAATTCATGAATTACTGACTTAATTAATGAATTACTGACTTAATTAATGAATTACTGAATTAATTCATGAATTACTGACGTAATTAATGAATTACTGACTTAATTAATGAATTACTGACTTAATTAATGAATTACTGACTTAATTCATGATTTATTGAGTAAATTCATGAATTACTGACTTGATTCATGAATTACTGACTTAATTCATGAATTACTGACTTAATTAATAAATTACTGACTTAATTCATGAATTAATGACTTAATCATGAATTACGGACTTAATTAATGCACTACTTACTTAATTCATGTATTACTGACTTAATTCATGAATTACTGACTTAATTAATGAATTACGGACTTAATTCATGAACTACTGACTTAATTCATGAATTACTGAGTTAATTAACGAATTACTGACTTAATTCATGAATTACTGACTTAATTCATGAATTACTGACTTAATTAACGAATTACTGACTTAATTAACGAATTACTGACTTAATTCATGAATTACTGACTTAATTAATGAATTAATGACTTAGTTAATGAATTACTGACTTAATTCATGAATTACTTAATTAATTCATGTATTACTAACCTAATTCCGGAATTACTGACTTAATTCATGAATTACTGACTTAATTCATGAATTACTGACTTAATTCATGAATTACTGACTTAATTCATGAATTACTGACTTAATTCATGAATTACTGACTTAATTCATGAATTACTGACTTAATTCATGAACTACTGACTTAATTCATGAACTACTGACTTAATTCATGAATAACTGACTTCATTCATGAACTACTGACTTAATTCATGAATTACTGACTTAATTAACGAATTACTGACTTAATTCATGAATTACTGACTTAATTCATGAATTACTGACTTAATTAACGAATTACTGACTTAATTCATGAATTACTGACTTAATTAATGAATTACTGACTTAGATAAAATAATTACTGACTTAATTAATGAATTACTGACTTAATTCATGAATTACTTACTTAATTAATGTATTACTGACTTAATTCATGAATTACTGACTTAATTAATGAATTACTGACTTAATTCATGAATTACTGCCTTAATTCATGTATTACTGACTTAATTAATGAATTACTGACTTAATTCATGAATTTCTGACTTAATTCATGAATAACTGACTTAATAATGAATTACGGACTTAATTAATGCACTATTGACTTAATTCATGAATTACTTACTTAATTCATGTATTACTGACTTAATTCATGAATTACTGACTTAATTAATGAATTACGGACTTAATTAATGAATTACTGACGTAATTAATGAATTACTGACTTAATTAATGAATTACTGACTTAATTAATGAATTACTGACTTAATTCATGATTTATTGAGTAAATTCATGAATTACTGACTTGATTCATGAATTACTGACTTAATTCATGAATTACTGACTTAATTCATGTATTACTGACCTAATTATGGAATTACTGACTTAATTCATGAATTACTGACTTAATTCATGAATTACTGACTTAATTCATGAACTACTGACTTAATTCATGAATAACTGACTTAATTCATGAACTACTGACTTAATTCATGAATTACTGACTTAATTAACGAATTACTGACTTAATTCATGAATTACTGACTTAATTCATGAATTACTGACTTAATTAACGAATTACTGACTTAATTCATGAATTACTGACTTAATTAATGAATTACTGACTTAGATAAAATAATTACTGACTTAATTAATGAATTACTGACTTAATTCATGAATTACTGACTTAATTAATGAATTACTGACTTAATTCATGAATTACTGCCTTAATTCATGTATTACTGACTTAATTAATGAATTACTGACTTAATTCATGAATTTCTGACTTAATTCATGAATAACTGACTTAATAATGAATTACGGACTTAATTAATGCACTATTGACTTAATTCATGAATTACTTACTTAATTCATGTATTACTGACTTAATTCATGAATTACTGACTTAATTAATGAATTACGGACTTAATTAATGAATTACTGACGTAATTAATGAATTACTGACTTAATTAATGAATTACTGACTTAATTCATGAATTACTGACTTAATTCATGTATTACTGACCTAATTATGGAATTACTGACTTAATTCATGAATTACTGACTTAATTCACGAATTACTGACTTAATTAATCAATTACTGACTTAATTAATGAATTACTGAATTAATTCATGAAATAGTGACTTAATTCATGAATTACTGACTTAATTCATGACTTACTGAATTAATTCATGAATTACTGACTTAATTAATGAATTACTGACTTAATTCATGAATTACTGACTTAATTCATGAATTACTTACTTAATTCATGTATTACTGACCTAATTATGGAATTACTGACTTAATTCATGAATTACTGACTTAATTCATGAATTACTGACTTAATTCATGAACTACTGACTTAATTCATGAATAACTGACTTAATTCATGAACTACTGACTTAATTCATGAATTACTGACTTAATTAACGAATTACTGACTTAATTCATGAATTACTGACTTAATTCATGAATTACTGACTTAATTAACGAATTACTGACTTAATTCATGAATTACTGACTTAATTAATGAATTACTGACTTAGATAAAATAATTACTGACTTAATTAATGAATTACTGACTTAATTCATGAATTACTTACTTAATTCATGTATTACTGACTTAATTCATGAATTACTTACTTAATTAATGAATTACTGACTTAATTCATGAATTACTGCCTTAATTCATGTATTACTGACTTAATTAATGAATTACTGACTTAATTCATGAATTTCTGACTTAATTCATGAATAACTGACTTAATAATGAATTACGGACTTAATTAATGCACTATTGACTTAATTCATGAATTACTTACTTAATTCATGTATTACTGACCTAATTATGGAATTACTGACTTAATTCATGAATTACTGACTTAATTCACGAATTACTGACTTAATTAATCAATTACTGACTTAATTAATGAATTACTGAATTAATTCATGAAATAGTGACTTAATTCATGAATTACTGACTTAATTCATGACTTACTGAATTAATTCATGAATTACTGACTTAATTAATGAATTACTGACTTAATTCATGAATTACTGACTTAATTCATGAATTACTTACTTAATTCATGTATTACTGACTTAATTCATGAATTACTGAAGAAGTATAGGTACCACCATTACTGCCACCTCCATTACTGCCGCACCAATAGGAAGCCTCCATTTCCCCCAAGCCCCGCCCCTTTTATGGCTGCACCAATAGGATGCCTTCATTTCTCCCCTAGTCCCCTGCCCTGACGCCTGCGCAGTATGGTTTGACAACACCTAGTTTCTAGCGTTTCCGCCACTTTCACGTTGGCGCTGTCCTCACAATTGAGCAGCTCTCGTGTCGACAACAGTGTCCTCCGCCAACAAACTTAATTACCATTAAAGTTAAAGACACTTTTTCGGACTCGACATTAAAGTTAAAGACACTTTTTCAGGATTACCATTAAAGTTAAAGACACTTTTTCAGATTCGACATTAAAGTTAAAGACACTTTTTCGGACTCGACATTAAAGTTAATGACACTTTTTCAGGATTACCATTAAAGTTAAAGACACTTTTTCAGAATCAACATTAAAGTTAAGGACACTTTTTCGAGAATAGACATTAAAGTTAAAGACACTTTTCAAGATTCATCATTAAAGTTAAAGACACTTTTTCGGACTCGACATTAAAGTTAAAGACACTTTTTCAGGATTACCATTAAAGTTAAAGACACTTTTTCAGATTCGACATTAAAGTTAATGACACTTTTTCGGAGATAGACATTTAAGTTAAAGACACTTTTTGTAAGTTTAACCTTTGAAATGTATTTTCTTTCAACAAATACAATTACAAATTCATTCAAAATAATGGTTGGTGGTTTCACTACACTGTAAGATTTTTTTGGAGAGTTTGCCATCATGCTCATCAGGCTATCAACTGTTGCACACACACTGATAACACCAACTCACCCACTCTTGCGTTTGCACAGCCCGTCTGGCTAGGGTGCTTGTCAGCTCACACTCATGTGTTTGACACCCCCCTCAAGCTGCTGTGTTGGTCAATCCCCACTCTTCCATAGGCATGATTCCTCAGATGGGCGCGCTTGACAACCCCCACTCTGACATCTGTGCAACCCTTAGGCTGAACGGTTTCAAAATCCCCAATTCTCACAACCGCACACACACACTCATTCCAACCAGTGTTTGACAAACTCAAGGCTATCACCAGCACGTCTCCTGTTTATGAAACCAGTGGAACCAACACAGATCAACACGGTGGTTCAATAAACTCTGCTAGAGCATAAGAATGGCTGAAGACTTGGCTGTAGTCTATTTGAGATTAGTTGACAGCATCCCTGTGGAGTTAACTTCATGTTTTATTAATTCCAAATTATCACAGAACAATTTTTACTATCGACATTTCACATGGGGAAATGACCATGATCAAGACTGGCCCTTTGACACGATGGGGGTTTTCTTCAATCATTTAGCCCACTCAATCCGAAAATATCGAGTTTTAACATGGGGTGATCCTTCGTTTGAAATTCTCTCACAAGGACTTCAACAACCTATTGAGAACTTGGTGGGATACAATTGCCCTGCAGTCAACGAAATTTTTATCCCTTTTGAACCACCCTATTGTCCTAAACATAAAACAGCCCCGACTCTTTGTACGCTGTTCCAAACCTACAAATTCACTTATTGGTTAACCCGAGATGTAGAACGAATTAATGTAAATACAAAATTGTGAAAAATAATCGAGACTAATATTTGAAAGATATCACCACATTTTACATCAAACATCTGAAAAACATGTTTATAACAAAATGTTTTATTTTCGTGAAACTTTTACAGGTTGGTGCACTCTTTCGTATACAATAGGCTCGCCTTTCGCGTTGAAAACGTCTGACATAAGACGATAAGTGTCAGGAGTGTTGGGATCGAAGGAGAGCATCAAATAAGAGTAAGGTTCTTCACAGGCATGCTCGTACGCATCCATAAACTATCTCAGTTTACCAGGGAACATTTGAGCTCCAATAGCTCGAATTTGAGTAACATCTCGAGCAGTTTTCATTAGAAACATGTGGGAGCAATTAAGAGAGATGGTGCGAAGGTTGCTATAAAACGGGTTTTGTGTAATCATGATGACGGAGATATTGGCATGGTGGGAATGTTTGGTAAAGATGTTCTCCAATGCTTTTGATTTACCATGTATAGTTTCCATCAGATCATCCAGAATGAGTAAACTGTTGGCCGGTAAAGTTTCTTTAATATCATTTTCGTCAAACCCGGCTTGAAAAGTAATATTGTCCAACTCCGACTGGAGTTGTGCAAAAAGCGGTTGCCACGCTCCATAACAATAGCGTATACGTTCAGGACAGGGAGTGAACATTGACGATAGTTGTCGAAGCAGCCGGGCTACCACCTCGCTTTTACCCGATTGTGAAGGACCAGCAATGAGGATGCGCACTGGATGTCTAAACAACGCCTCCATACTAACAAATGAGTTCCTCCTCTTCTAGTTCCGAGTCTTTAAGCACTAACACGCCATGAAAATCGTGCTCAGTAGCCCTCGAGACAGCGTTTGACAATGAATTCTGAATATAGTCCAATCTTAGGCGATTTGATTCGTGAATTAGGTATTGTCACGGATGGTTTTTTTCAATGCTGTATTTCTTTGCTTGGTCTAAAACCCAACTGCCTCGTCTGTACATTGGCGTATCTTTTTATACCACTTGGCGACCCCTTTCTTAGCGAACATGCTTCTTTCAACGTTTGTCCTTCATTGACCTGACCTTGCCATTCTCCAAGAATCCGCCACTTACTCCCAAACATGCAAATTAACCAAGACCAACGTTTTCAAAAGGGTCATTCGCTACACTCGGCCCTTCCTGACTTAAATCGCTCTCCCGAGCGACCAAGTGACCCTCTCCGACCCCGGCAGGTCTCCAGGTTTTCACCAACTCGGACAATGGCAGGTCATCATCAGCATCGTTCACTCCTTCTGTTCCATGGTGTTTCAAGAGCTGCGCCAAAGGGAGATCATCGTCCGATTCTCTATTTTCCTCACTCTGGTTAGAGGTCGTGTTGTCGTCTATGTCTACAATTTCACCGTCATCTTCTCCATCTTCTTCGTCACTTTCTTCGTCGGACACATAACCGGGTACAAATTTCCTTAGTTGACTGACGTGGGCGGGAAATATCCGAAGTCGACGTTTTGTTTCCTGTCCGGGTAGGTCTTCGATTTGGTAGGTGACTTCTGTAATATTTCTGGCAATGGAAAAGGGTCCGATATATTTTGGACGGAGTTTAGGTGACTGGCCCTTCGTTCGGAGACGCCGCTGGACCCATACCAGATCACCAGGTTTGAAGACAGGTGGAGCCCGATGGTGTTTGTCGTAACGGAGTTTCTGCGCTTTCTGTTTAACCAAGATTCGCTCCATGGTTGCTCTTCGCACGGCCTCGACGCGTCCAAGAAACTCGGGATAAGTTTCTGACACATCTTCCGGCCACGGGAATAGCGTCTCTTCGGGTAACACTGGAAGACGTCCATATACCAATTGAAACGGGCTTATTCCGGTGGTTTCTTGCATGGCAGTATTGACACAGAAGGCCGCTGTTTGGACTAAGGAATCCCATTGATGCTGGTCGGATTCGATCAAACCTGCAACGATTTCGGTCAGTGTACGATTAACTCGCTCACAGAGCCCATTTGCTTGGGGGTGATAGGCGGCTGTCATCGAATGCCGGATTTTCAGGCGTTCTAGGGTTTCTTCCATCTGACGTGCGGTAAATCCTGTTCCTCTATCGCTAATCAGCGCCTCAGGTGTTCCATGCCGTAGGATTATTTGTTCCATGAGAAAGTCAACAACATTTTTAGAGGATGTATCGGGAACGGCTCGTACCTCGACCCATTTACTGTGGTAGTCGATCGCAACTAGCAAGTGCCGATTTCCACGGGGAGTGAGAGGAAAAGGGCCAACGTGGTCAATGCCCAGCAGACGAAATGGTTGATCCGGAGGAGGAATTGGTTGCAAGAAGCCTAGTGGTGGGCCGGGGGGAATCTTCCTTTGTTGACAGGTGGGGCAAGATTTAACATACCGTCGAACCGTTGAGGTAAGCCTGGGCCACCAGTATCGGGACTTAACTTTGTCTAAGGTTTTTGTAAGACCGAGATGGCCTCCTGCAAAACTGTCGTGACAGCTACGCAGAACGTCCCGACGGAACGTTCGGGGTAACGCAAGCAGCAACTTTCGACCTCGGCCATTACCTTTCCGGTAAAGTAGCCCGTGGCGAAGCGAGAATTGAGTGGAAATACCGTCGCTGTCAGGAAATTTTGATAAGGCTGCGGGGTCGGTTAAGAGCAATAATAGATGCGAGAACTGCGGATCGGTGTACTGCTCAGCCAAGAGTACTGAAGGTTGGACTTTGTATAATAGCGTGCAAATAGCCATGTGGTCTGGTGGCTGAGTTTCTTCGCCGGCTCCTGTTGGTGCGCGCGATAGGGCATCTGCGACAACATTGGCTTTTCCTTTTCTGTGCTGGAAGGTAATGTCATATTCCTGAAGAGCAAGAACCCACCGGCTAAATTTTGCATTGACCTCCTGTTTGTGAAAGAGGTAGGTGACCGCGGTATTATCCGTGATGACCTTAAAGGGCCGACCAAAAATATAGGACCTCCACTTCGTAACGGCCCAAACCACGGCAAGACATTCCAGTTCATTACTGTGGTATCGAGATTCCGGATCCGAGAGTCTTCTGCTAATATAGGCAATGGTGAATTCTTCGTTACCCTGTCGTTGTACTAGAACGGCGCCAAGCCCTTCGTAACTGGCATCCGTATGGATTTCAATCTCCCGTTCCTCTTGGAAATGGTTTAAAATCGGGGCGGTACGTAGAGCCTGTTTTAAGTGAAGGAATGATGCGCTGCTTTGCTCCGTCCAGTTCCAAGTCGTTGCCTTTTTTAACAGACCATACAGGGGACGGGCTATGGCGGCGAAACCCCGGATAAAGCGCCTATAATATCCCAGCATGCCAAGAAACCGCCTGAGTTGTTTGAGGTTACTAGGTTGGGGATAGTTTATAATGGCTTCAGCCCTCTGGGAATCCGGGCCAATCCCATGGCAGTTAACGCGATGCCCTAGGAACACGACTTCCGGACGAGCAAAGGTGCATTTGTCCAGGTTTAGTGTAAGATTCGAATGTCGTATAGCTTCTAATACCAGTCGTAGTCTATCCTGATGTTCCGAAAAGGTACGCCCAAAGATGAGTATGTCATCTAAGTATACTAGACAGTGAGACCATTTGAGTCCCGCAAGTACTCGGTCCATCAGACGCTGGAAAGTGGCCGGGGCATTACACAATCCGAAAGGCATCCGTTGAAATTCGTAAAGCCCATCGGGAGTAACGAAAGCCGTTTTCTCCCGGTCTGAGGGGTTGACCGTTACCTGCCAGTACCCACTAGCCAGATCCAAAGATGTAAAGAAGACGGCGTTTCCAATTCGATCAAGAATGTCGTCAATACGTGGAAGGGGGTAAACGTCCTTCTTCGTGATACTGTTTAGTCGTCGATAGTCTACACAGAACCGTAGTTCGCCATTTTTCTTTTTGACAAGCACGACGGGAGAAGACCATGGACTGGTAGAAGGAGTAATGATGCCTGCGTCCAACATCTTGGTGACTTGTTCTGAAATGATTTGTCGTTCTGCAGCGGATACCCGTCGAGGAGGAACATGCAAGGGAATTGGTTGTTCCGTGTGGATCTGATGATCGACCAAACTTGTACCTTGCAGAGGTTTGTCGGAGGTTGCAAAACATTGAGAGTATGAATTCAGAAGGTCTGACAACTCTCGTCTCTGGTCCTGGCTTAAAGTTTCCCCGAACTGAGTGTCGTTAAACGGGAGAGTGGAATTACTTGAAGAACGGTGGTTTACGGTAGCTACTGTCCCCTGGCTACCGGGAGAGTCAATGGGGACCGAGACCGATTGCGGAGAGCTAGCTAGCCCTAGTTTTGTATGGGGGTGGATGGTCAAACGGTGTTTTCCAATATTGAGAACGGGAACAAAGGTCTTTCCATTCTTAGCTTGTAGGAGGCTCGACGGGGTAATCCATTCGTCGCCTGGGTTGGCCCTAAGGACCGCTGCTGCTATAATGGTATTTGGAGAGTTTCTAGGGACATAAGCTGGTACAAAACACAGTGAACCCGGAGGAATAACGGCCGTTTCGGAAGACCTGAGCACACCTAAGAACCCTTCGGAATGATCGTCCATAACCTGAAAATCTTGAAGAAATGATTTTTCCGAACTAGGAGCCGATTTTTCAAGGGTATTGCAGGGAGCAACTGTGGTTTCTATTTTAGGTGGGGCATACAGTACATGTTTTGACAAGGTTTCTGCATCATACATTACTTTTATTTGTCCTTCGGAACTAAGGACACTGACATTTGCAACAGCCATCCAGTCTACACCGAGTATAACCGGGAAGGGGGCTTGATTAACTACTAAAAATTGATGCATACATGGACGGTTCAAGGTGGTCGGGGTGATTTCTAGCATAATTGTTCCTAATACTGGCACAACTCCATTCCCGGCGTCAGTTAGTGGAGTTCCAAAATATGGTTGGATCTCTGAATGCTGCGGCAGGGTACAAGCACAAATGAGGGAACACGAAGCGCCTGAATCGACAAGACCGGTTACCTGACCTACTCCCCCGACATCCAAGTGAATCACGGGTAAACCTATTCTTCGATCGGATATCGTTCCATCTACAGTAACCACGCTGGAGCCTTTAGGACTTACAGCCGGCCCTGCTCCTACAGGTCGGCTGAGGAGTTTTCCGATGTGGGTGGCACTCGAGTAGGGCAGTTCCGGGCAATGTGGCCAGCCTTATCGCATCGGAAGCATACAATGGATTCTTGTAGATTTCGAGGCGAATTGTTTCGATTTCGGCAGTCGCGGGCGATGTGCCCTTCTCGACCACACTGATAGCAAGTCGGCCGGCGGGACGGTTGCCGATTGTGCTCCGACTTCTGAGTTCGCATGGTTTGCTCTAGGGAACTCATACGGGTAAGTAGCTGCTCGATTGTAGCCGGCAGGGTATCTGACGTAGGTGAGCTGGGTTTGACTTGGGGACTAACGGGCGGGTATAACGGTAATGGGCTCAATGCAGAATTTCGAGGGGGAAGTGTCGACTCCTGCACGGAGGTGACGGGCGCGATAGGAGCGTTATAGCTACAAGTCGTAGTTTCGACGTGGTTGATTAAATCAATGAAGCTGTCCACTGTGTTTGGTCGTCTGGCCATAACAGCCGCAGCTACATCAGGTCGTCGTAATCCGCGGGCGAGACGCTCAATTTGTTCTTTTTCTTTTAGTTGGATTGGGCAGCGTTCGCAAAGTCGTAGTTTATCGTATAAATAACTTGCGGTACTCTCCCCTGCTTGTTGGACCCGGGCCTGAATTTTTGCGCTCCATTGTTCTAACGAGAGTGGCCTTCCAAACGCCTTTTGTAGAGCTATTTTCCAGTCATCCCAGTTTTTACAAGCGCCGCCGCGCGAGTCGTTCCAGTGGACAACAGGACCCGCGATCTTACTCAGGGCGGCTCGTAAATGCTGCTCCGGTGTCCAGCCTTCTACTTTCCCTATTCGAGAGAGGGTTTCAGCCCAATGCTCCACGTCCTCCTCGGGGCCGCCGGAAAAGATAGCCATGGTAGCAAGGCTCTGGCTGCTGATTTTCCCAGGTAGTGGTGGGTTAGTCGTCTGTTTCGTTAATGCGTCCAATACGGCTTGTTGTGAGGCCAAAAAACTCCTCATCAGGCGTGTGGTGGGAAAACTTCCTTCCCCAGCATCTTCCTCCATCTGGTGGGCTGCTGCTGCCGTTGGGGTTGGTGACGTGGTCATTTTGGATGATTCTGGACGGTGGAGTTAGCTTTCTTGAAAGGAATAAGGGTTGTTCGCCAAGGTTCCAGCAAGCAGGACTATAAAGGGACTGTGATCTGTTTCCAAAGCAATTTAAGACGCTCGCCACATGGTCAGCTTTGTACGTTTTTTCAAGATCCAATACAGAACCCTTTAATGCCAGGACTCTTGCTACCTGTTTTAAGAGATTGTCGCTACTGACCACCGATGAATCTATCCAAATCCCACTTCTGACACCAAATTTGTCACGGATGGTTTTTTTCAATGCTGTATTTCTTTGCTTGGTCTAAAACCCAACTGCCTCGTCTGTACATTGGCGTATCTTTTTATACCACTTGGCGACCCCTTTCTTAGCGAACATGCTTCTTTCAACGTTTGTCCTTCATTGACCTGACCTTGCCATTCTCCAAGAATCCGCCACTTACTCCCAAACATGCAAATTAACCAAGACCAACGTTTTCAAAAGGGTCATTCGCTACAGTATTGATGTTGATCATGATGACGAGTTACAAGCAGGTGCTGGCGAAGAATTCCCCGCTCCACACCCATCAATCCGTACTCGAACTCTCAATCGCGGCATCAAGCGTCGACAACGACGTTTGAAACGTCGTCGTCAAATTTTAAACCCTCTGCCAACAATCGCCCTTTCACCACCCCCTCCAACAAGTGTTGCAGAACCTCTCACACCCAATATACCCCCACCGCAATCGATTGAATCTAACCACAATGAATTTTTTGAATTGAATAGTACACTAGCTGGACATTTGCGGGAATATCGATTGATTGTTGGACCTGAGCGTTACCCGATTGTAACAGCCGAACAATTGATGAGCGAGTATAGTTCACAAATTCTCGGATTATTGAAAGCTCAACTACGAAAGAGTTTGTCTGTGAAAATCAAATTTGTAGTTCATAGCGTTATGAGTAAAATCATAAACATTCCTGAAATCAATCGCAGCGAACGCTACCCCCGTTTTTTCCACAGTGTGTATATAATCGTGCTCCCAACTTCAGATTTAAATCAAGTTATGCAAAATGCATTTGATCATATTGCCAACGTGATCCACAATCGTCAGAATCAAGCTGGTTCTGGTTGGCGGATGGAGTACATTAGTGAGCTTCGAGCTTCAGTGACCACGTTTGTTCCTATGGCGGGTAGTGGTGACAACTCTCACCAGATACGGTTACCTACCAACATCGCTAAACGCAAAGCTGTTGTTAATATCGAACGTTGCGGTGATCAATGTTTTGTCTACGCGGTCAAAGCGGTGCTAGCTCGTCAACATGCTGCAACTGACGAAAATTCTCAGTTTTTTATAAAACATCATAGTGCTAAAAGCTTAGACGCTCTCTTCGCCCGTTATCCCGACAGATTACCGACCATTAATCCACAAGTGCTAACCTATCCTGTTAAAATTCAAGACATAACTGCTTTTGAAGAAGCCCATTCAATCGCTATTAATATCTTAGCTTTTGATACTTTACCGTTTGGATGTTTTGACGAGAGTGATGAAGAAGCAGAAAATCCTAAACGCTCTAAACTCCCACCAACTCTTGTTGCCACCCCTCGAAATATTTATCCTTTTCGTATTTCTGGGAAAACCTTTTTCAAACCCAACACCACCCTCTGCCAAGAACCGGTTAATCTTTTGTATACATGCACCGGTCCGGGACAAGGACATTTCTGGCCTATTCTTTCACCAAATCGTTTGTTGGGTAAAGATCAACTACATAAGGATCATTATTGTCTCAAATGTCTAAACGCGTTTAAAAGTTCCCGGTCCCTAGATGCTCATAAAATGTACTGTTTGGAAAACAAACAAAAAGCAGTTCGACTCCCCACTCCTGGGAAGAACGATTTTGTTCAGATGCGATGTTTTAATGCAGCACAACGTGCCCCTTACATAGCTTTTGCCGATTTTGAATCTCTTTTAGTTTCTTATGATCCAACTGATGAAGAACACTCTCCCGTCAATCAAAAGCTTCATCGTCACGAAGCTCTATCTTTTTGTTATTTGGTGCTCGACCTGCAGGGGAGTGAAGTGGCATACCAGCGCTATGTTGGCCCTAATGCAGGTCAGATTTTCCTACAAAACATCTTAGAAACAGCAGCAAATCTTGAACAAGTGGTGCGCTCAACAAATTTTCCCCTCAATGAAAAAGATGTGTCAATGGCAATAAGAGCCCGACATACAGCTACTATATGCGTACACTGCAAGAAACCCTTACCCCAAGATTTGTCCGAGCGTATGATAGATCATGATCATTTTGACGGTTCTTTCCGGGGTATTGCTCACCAAGGTTGTAATCTCCATTGTAAATTGGAAAACTACGAATTACCTGTCTACTTCCACAATTTACAGTAAGTATCTGTGAAAACCGATAAACCGAATCCAAATAATCTGTTGTTTCTAGGAATTACGATGGACACTTCATCTGTCAAGCATTGGAGCATTACGGGCAAGACATTGACATTATCCCCAAATCCATGGAAAAGTTCTTGACTTTTAAAGTTGATAACGTTCGCTTTCTGGACAGTCTTCAATTTATGAACACTAGTTTGGAACGTTGGGCTCAAGTTCTCTTGAAAAAGGGGCTCCACTCCTTTCAATGTTTGAACCGTGCGGCTGCGGTAGCGGGGAATCAAGAGAAACTCAAACTCTTAGCGCGCAAAGGGATATTTCCCTACGAGTTCATGACTAGTCTGACAGCTCTCGATTTACCACATTTACCATCCCAACTGGCCTTTTTCTCCACCCTAACTGGTTGCTCAGTTTCAGATGAGGATTACATTCATGCACAAAACGTTTGGGATACTTTCCAATGTCGCACATTACGCGACTATCACAACTTGTATTTAGAGTGCGATGTCCGCATTCTAGCCGACTGCTTTTCCACCTTACGTCAAACAACCTATCACCATTCGGGTTTGGATGTAGCCCATTTTTACAGCATTTCGCATTTTAGCTGGAACGCCTGTTTGTACACAACGGGGGTGACGATGGAACTTATGACCGATGTAACCATGCATAGTATGGTTAAACAAAACGTGCGAGGGGGGCTAACCATGGTGTCCCAACGTCATGCTGTAGCCAATTTACCAGACTTGCCGCATTATGATCCTACACGCCCTAATAGCTCCATCGAATATATCGATGCTAACAACTTGTATGGATGGGCGATGGTTCAAGCTTTACCCACCGATGGAATTTGCTGGTTATCAACCAAAGAATGCCCCAGTTTGAACGAAATCCTCTCGTTAACCCCAGATTCGCTCTATGGTTATGCCCTACTAGTCGACATGGAATATCCTACCCATTTACACGAAGAACACGACGATTTTCCCTTTCTCCCCCGCAAAGAACAAATAACATGGGATATGCTAAGCCCCGCAATCCAAGAGCATTATCTGAAGGATGGGAAAACATTTCCCTCTCGTGTTGAAAAACTATGTGTCACCTTAAACGCTAAAGAAAAATATCTGATTCATTACAGAATGTTGCAGCTGGCTTTATGTCACGGATTGTTAGTGACCCGAATGCATGGTGGTATCAGATTTCGTCAGACAACGCTGTTTCAGCCCTACATCGAATGCAACACCGCTTTGCGAGCTGCCGCCACCAATGACGCTGATCGTGAATCGTTCAAACTGATGAATAATTCCATCTTTGGTAAAATCATTCTAACTTAAACTCATACTTTTGACTAACCTTCGGTTAACATTTCAGGTAAAACTGTAGAAAACGTAGACAACCGAGTCAACATCTACGTAATAAACAACGAGAAAACTCTTGTGAGTTTAACAGCCAGTCCAGCCTTCAGCCATGCACGACGCATTTCGAATGATTTAGCACTCATCCAGATGAGAAAAACCGACGTTTTTTATAACAAACCAATTCTTGTAGGTTTTGCAATATTGGAATTAGCCAAAATGCATATGTACGATTTCCACTACAACATTATTCGCCCACATTTTGGTTCGCGCTGCCGCTTGGTTTTTACCGATACCGACAGTTTTTGCTACAGTGTGGAAAGCCCTACCGGATTCTGGGAAGAGATGTGTCATCGTCTAACCACCCACTTTGATACCTCCAACCAACATCCATCCAGTCCATATTACTATGCTGACAACGATAAACGTCTAGGCATGTTTAAGAACGAGGCTGGACAAAACCGTATTGTGGAAATTGTAGCTTTACGACCCAAACTCTATTGTATACGTTTTGACACGGGTGAAGAACAACGAAAGGCCAAGGGCACTACCCGAGAAGCCACCCGTTGTGAATTATCGTTAGACCTTTACCGTCAAGTGTTGTATGGTGAGCGCAGCGAGGTATATACTACCAATACCACTCTCCGCTCATTCAACCATCAAATTTATACTTATCAAACTCGTAAATTGTCATTGTCTGCTCTTGATGATAAACGTTTCTGGCTCCCAGATCTTGTTACCAGTCACGCTTACGGATATTGTAATGAAGATGATGAATAAAGTTTAAATTGTGTCTATAACCCATGTCTAGTTTAGTTGTCACTCAACCTTTGAAGCTGCAAGATGGTTCATGATAAAAGATTTGGGAAGAAATGGCGCACTCGCTGTCGACAGGTTGCCACGCAAACCCTTCAAACTCTAGCTGAATGGTTGTCGATTATGACGCGTCTTATTTTAGCCTTTAAAGCGCGATCTTCGAGTGGGTAAACCTTTAGTCGCACACTGGCTTTGGAGGTAAACAGACAACGAGAGGATGTGTCTTAAACAGGTGAAGAAATACAAACCTTATTTGAAAACTTTATGTCGCTGTCAGCCCAAACTCCGTCAAATTATCCTTCAGAACGCTGACCGACCCCTTATTAACGTTATTGGCGAAATCATCTTGAATTTAGTCAAGGGTGTTATCCCTCTTCAGGAAAAAGAGAAACAAAAGCTACGTCGTTTCAAGTCTATTCTTCGAGATTTGGCTCAATCCAAACAGAGTTTCCGCTATCGTCATAAACGAATAGTACAGAAGGGTGGAGGATTTATTTTAAACGTACTTAACCCCGCTTTAGCTTTTTTACGTCGCCATGGCCAAAGCAGCGCGTCCCATGCGGTTAGTGCCGCTAGACATAGCCAACAAAATTGATCAAGTTTTGCATCGGGAATCGCAGTCTGCCATAAAACCGCCCCCCAGTTTCAAACTAACAGAATTTTATCGGGCGGAAGAGGAAATGCGGAATATTCTCAATAATCCTGAATTAAGCATTGAGAATAAGTTGCACCTGTTTGAAAAAACGTTTCAACGCTACAAGGCTGCTCACCCAGGTCATGAGAGGGCTGCATCGTCAACACATGTTTCTTTACCCCCTGTTCCCACGGTTCCATCTTTAAAACATGAGGGTGTTGAGAGTGATTTAACACCCACACGTGTAAACAACACTCGCAGCTGTTCACCACAACCCTTTCAAACACCGATTAATAACATTTCTAAACCCGACATGTATGATAGTCCATTGCAGTCAAGTGTTGAAGAGACCCCCAGCGTTACCCAATTTATGGTTAAAGTGGACGACCAATATCGTGAGAAAGCGTTGACAGCTAGCGAGTATCTTACAAAACCTGAATATGCACACATAATTAAAGTTAATCCTGACAGTACTCTAAAACTATATGGGGAAACTATAGAAAACAGCCATGTGTCAGATTACATGAGAGATCTCTTTTCACACAGCAAGGGTCGCTTTTTACCTCGAATGGATGATTTTTCACGCGCGTTAGCTGATATTAATTTTCCCACCCAGCTTATTGTTAAAGAGAAACGGCTAAAAGAGATTGAACGTTTGAAACTGCTCCATTCGCGCGGTATCACTCCACCCAGCCCTAGAGTCACCCGATCGTATAAACGCGCTCGAGCTGGATCAAGTCCTCAGTGGCAAAATTTAGTTTGAAATGGTAGAAAAGACATGGCTTACTCGAGACGATTGGCATCAACTCTATACGGATCCTTCGTCTTTGGGTGCTTATGGTGGTTTACAACGTTTGTTGCGTTACGCCAAACAGCAATACCCGAAAGCCGCTAATATTAACCTTACCACCGCCCGCCAATCTTTGAGCTATCTTAATAGTTATACTCTACATCGGAACAATCCTCGTCGCTTTCCACGTCGATATGTAATCACTTCTACGCTTCATGATCTTTGGCAGGCTGATTTGGTTGATGTACAACGCTGGAGTCGAATGAATAATGGAATGAACTTTCTTTTTACTATTATTGATGTTCATAGTCGTTATCTCTGGGTCTATCCTATCTCCAACAAGACTGGACCTACTGTACTCGCAACCTTACAACAACATATTACAAACACAAGATTAATACCCAAACATTTCAACACGGATCAGGGTACAGAATTTCTCAATCACGCGTTCCAAAAATATCTTAAAGACGTAGGTGTCAAATTTTATCTAACTCGGACTCAAGAAACTAAAGCACCGATTGTGGAACGAGTCCATCGCACCCTCCTAGAGCGAATCTCGCGTTACATGACTCAACATCATACCGAACGTTTCATAGATGTGTTGCCACAATTAGTGGATAACTACAATCGGAGTTACCATCGAACCATTGGTCGGGCTCCTGTGGAAGTCACCGTGGAAAACCAAGATGAGGTAGCTCGACATATTCATAAGATGCGCAGTGCAGCTGTTAAAACTCGTCAGCCCACCTTCAGTGTAGGTGATTACGTACGGATTAAAAACGATACAAAACCATTTTTTAATAAAGGCTATATTGTTCAAAACACATACGAGATATACAAGATTGAAACGGTGAATCTTACTCAACCTGTAACTTACAATTTAGTTGATCTCCAAAATGAAGATATTATTGGTCAATTTTACGGTATTGAATTAACCCGTGTGGCGCCACCTAACTTTAAAGCTTTGTACCCCATCGAAAAAGTGCTCAAACAACGTTGCAACTCGGTGGGTGAGACCGAGTACTATATAACATGGAAAGGTTGGCCAACCGAGTTCAATACTTGGGTAAACGCTCGAGAGTTAACACCTTTCTGGCAAGACTTTGTCCGCACACGGAAGACTTTAAAACCTCCCAGCAATCTGTATTCGGGTCGCATGCGATCTAGTCGACAGTCACCATGACCCACAATGAAAAGTATATCACGTTACCTTCTAACTCATCCATGTCGCATTATCCTCATAATACTATGAGTAATTATCGAACTCTATTGTGCGAACCAATACATGTCCCTGTAGATGAGTATGAGGTGGCTTTGGTGGAATTTCTATTTGTGAACAGTATGCATACTTTAAGCGAAGAAGAGAATTTTATGATTGCACACAGTGAAATCAAATCTAAAAAACAGACTGATGGTTTAACCAAAGAAGTAGTAGAAATTTCATCAAAGGAATAGCTAACTAAAATCAATTTACACAATTTGGAAGTGTACGATTCTATAGATCGGTTGGTGAGCGATCTCAACAGTGGTCTTGACCGTATGTTTCCGACTCTATTGGATAAATCTCGGAGAGTCGAATTTGTTTACCGTGACAAAAAGAAAACAGTGAGCTTGAAACTACCCCCGAGTTCCGATTTGGAAGCTTGCGAAATTATTTTACCGGCACGGGTTAAAGCTATCTTAGGGTTCATGGATCAGGACAAATTACGGGTGGTCAAAGGTCGTGGGGAATGTAATTCGAGTCTAACACCAGATCTGAAAAGTGGTGCTCACAATTTATACGTTTATTGTGATATTATACAATCGAGTTTCGTGGGGGATACCAGCGCTCCTCTTTTACGCACCATCCCTCTTTCCACCGAAATGAGAGAGGGTGACCTAGTCTCAGTTAGTTTTAATCACAATTACTATATCCCCCTTAGTCGAGGTTACATTGATACAATTCACATCTATATTAAGACAGGTACTGGTCTACCTGTTTTATTCCAAGCTGGGACAGTGTCGGCTATACTACATCTACAACGAGTTCGCTCTCATGGCGCCTTTTAAGGGATGTTTATCGGTTGAATGTTATATGAAGGCGTTAAACCCACAACAGCGAGGTGGTGGAGGTGAAACTTTTTATCGAGGCAACCACCGTCAACGTGGTTATGGATTTTTCTCGCGCTACATAATACCAATTTTCCGTGGATTAGTAGCACCCTCGCTCAGACATCTAGTTAGAAACGTGGCTCGTGATGTCTCATCGGGTAAGAAATTGAGAGACACCATGAAAACTCGAGGTATGGAAAGTTTACAACAAATGGGTCAAGAAATTTTGCAACGCAACACCAACGATGCAAAAGCTCAAGTTGGACAAGGGTTCATTCAATTCTTAAACAAAACTCCTCTTCAACGACAGCTCAGTATGTCTAGCACCACAGTTGTGCAAACATCTCGTCGTCGTCGTCCTCGTCGAAAATTAGCGGGTGCTGTGGCACCTTATCAAACAGGTAGCGGACGTAAACGTAAATCTTCAGCAGTCAAACGTAAAAAACCTTGTGTCAAGAAGCGCTCAATAAAACGAAAAACAGCCGCCGATATATTCGGTTAGATGGATACCATCCGCGAGGGTAGCACACCTTTCATTTCAGACAAACTAGACTTGTTGAGTATTCCTCATACTGAAGCTGGTATTAGTCAATCTAAAGATTTTATTGTTCAAACTCGCGCGTCATCCAAAGACAATGTAGCTCCTATAGAATTTAATTTTTCCACCCACTCCAACCAATTTTTGGATCTGGAACGTCCCCAGCTTTACGCGCAAGTTAAAATTGTACGCAGCGACGGGGTTAATATTACAGATTCAGATTCTGTTTTTCCAGTCAACAATCTGCTTCATTCGCTCTTTAGTCAAGTTGATCTGTATCTCAACGATACGCTTGTCACTTCTTCAGGGCAAAATTACGGTTACAAAAGTTTTTTAAATTGTTTGCTACGCCATGGTGAAGAATATCATCGAAGTTTTGGTACTGCTGCTCTCTACATCAAAGATGAAAATGCTGACGTTATAGAAACCAGTAGTTCGTCTCTTTTGCGTAAAACTTTCACAGAAAAATCTAAATTAGTGGAACTTATGGGCGTCTTGAATGTGGATTTATTCCAATGTCCCAAACTGTTGCTGCCCGATGTAAGCTGCGTCTTACGGTTACATCGACAAGCTGATAGTTTCTTGATTAGCCACAATGCGTTACCTGCAACACAGACTTATTCCTACAAAGTTGTTATCGAAAAAGCTCAAATGGTGTTGCGAGTTCATACTCTCAATTCTGAATATCGCTTAGGATTGGAGAAAATGTTGTTGGGGGGTAATGTAGCCAAATATCCTTTTCTTAAAACTGACGTTCGCTCTTTTACCATACCTGCTGGCACCATGCAAAAAACTGTGGAAGATTCCTACCTGCGTCGCGTTCCTCGACGGATAGTTATCGGTTTCTTGCCTACTAAAGCTTTCATGGGTGATTGGCTCAGCAATCCTTACCTGTTTCAACATCATAATGTATCTACCATAAGCGTGTCCCTCAACAATGAAGAAGTTCCTTTTCCAAGTATTCCTGTTGGTTCTGATGAATACCTGTTGGGTTATTACTCGCTTTTAGATTGTTACAATCTAGTGAACTCAGAGGTTGGACTATCATTTGAACGTGAACTTTACCAACAGTACTATCGTCTTTACGGTTTTCAAATTATTCCCGTCACCGAAGGTTTTGGAATGTTGAAAGAGGGGAATTTGAAAATAGATGTTCGCTTTTCTAAAGCAGTAGTCGATTCTTTAACTATGATTGTTTTTAGCGAAACAGATTCTTTGTTGCAAATTGATAGTGCTCGTCAAATTCTCGTTGAATGAGTTGATTAGTTATGTTTTCATGGTTCAAATGTTTGTTGACAGTGAACCTTTGAATCATCAATACACACCAAACCTTTGAAGTGGATAAAAGTCTTGATTTATTTAGCTATGAATACTAGCCAGCTTTATCATATCTTGCGTCATGACCCTGTTATTCAAAAACGTGGTTTTGAAACTTGGGTTATTCCTCGCGACCATCTTACTCGTCTCAAGTCCAACTCTGGGAAACCTTTACTTGTTATTTGCAACACTCACCCTCATCAACATGAAGGTGTTCATTGGCTTTTAATTTATGTTCCGGCTATTGTCACCCCGCTGCAACCAGTTGAATTTTTCGATAGTTTAGGTCAAAGCATCCATAGCTACCATCCGGACTTTGCCACATGGTGTGGTTCGCACCTCTGGCAAAACCATCCTTTAACCCTTCAACATCCTACATCGCGCGCTTGTGGACAATGGTGTCTTTATGTGGCTTTACAGCGAGCTCGAAATCATTCTTTGAAAAATATTCTAATTCCTTTTCGTTGCAATAGCGGTAAAACTCGACTTTTACAACAAGATCGCTGGGTTGAAAAGCAAATTCAACAAAGATATGGATTACAATTGAAACCCCTACGAATTGTGTGTACTGACCAAACCTGTCGAGCTTTGTATGATGATGATGAATAATACAAACAAATTTCAATACAAATAGTGTATTTCAGACAATGTCAAACAATACAGATGGTGTATCTCTATGTTATTAGAGACATTTATGTTGTCGACTAATCTCAAATAGACTACAGCCAAGTCTTCAGCCATTCTTATGCTCTAGCAGAGTTTATTGAACCACCGTGTTGATCTGTGTTGGTTCCACTGGTTTCATAAACAGGAGACGTGCTGGTGATAGCCTTGAGTTTGTCAAACACTGGTTGGAATGAGTGTGTGTGTGCGGTTGTGAGAATTGGGGATTTTGAAACCGTTCAGCCTAAGGGTTGCACAGATGTCAGAGTGGGGGTTGTCAAGCGCGCCCATCTGAGGAATCATGCCTATGGAAGAGTGGGGATTGACCAACACAGCAGCTTGAGGGGGGTGTCAAACACATGAGTGTGAGCTGACAAGCACCCTAGCCAGACGGGCTGTGCAAACGCAAGAGTGGGTGAGTTGGTGTTATCAGTGTGTGTGCAACAGTTGATAGCCTGATGAGCATGATGGCACACTCTCCAAAAAAATCTTACAGTGTAGTGAAACCACCAACCATTATTTTGAATGAATTTGTAATTGTATTTGTTGAAAGAAAATACATTTCAAAGGTTAAACTTACAAAAAGTGTCTTTAACTTAAATGTCTATCTCCGAAAAAGTGTCATTAACTTTAATGTCGAATCTGAAAAAGTGTCTTTAACTTTAATGGTAATCCTGAAAAAGTGTCTTTAACTTTAATGTCGAGTCCGAAAAAGTGTCTTTAACTTTAATGTCTATTCTCGAAAAAGTGTCCTTAACTTTAATGTTGATTCTGAAAAAGTGTCTTTAACTTTAATGGTAATCCTGAAAAAGTGTCATTAACTTTAATGTCGAGTCCGAAAAAGTGTCTTTAACTTTAATGTCGAATCTGAAAAAGTGTCTTTAACTTTAATGGTAATCCTGAAAAAGTGTCTTTAACTTTAATGTCGAGTCCGAAAAAGTGTCTTTAACTTTAATGGTAATTAAGTTTGCTGGCGGAGGACACTGTTGTCGACACGAGAGCTGCTCAATTGTGAGGACAGCGCCAACGTGAAAGTGGCGGAAACGCTAGAAACTAGGTGTTGTCAAACCATACTGCGCAGGCGTCAGGGCAGGGGACTAGGGGAGAAATGAAGGCATCCTATTGGTGCAGCCATAAAAGGGGCGGGGCTTGGGGGAAATGGAGGCTTCCTATTGGTGCGGCAGTAATGGAGGTGGCAGTAATGGTGGTACCTATACTACTTACTGACTTAATTCATGTATTACTGACTTAATTCATGAATTACTGACTTAATTAATGAATTACGGACTTAATTAATGAATTACTGACTTAATTCATGAATTACTGACTTAATTAATGAATTACTGACTTAATTCGTGATTTATTGAGTAAATTCATGAATTACTGACTTGATTCATGAATTACTGACTTAATTCATGAATTACTGACTTAATTAATAAATTACTGACTTACTTCATGAATTAATGACTTAGTTAATGAATTACTGACTATATTCATGAATTACTTAATTAATTCATGTATTACTAACCTAATTCCGGAATTAATGACTTAATTCATGAATTACTGACTTAATTCATGAATTACTGACTTAATTCATGAATTACTGACTTAATTCATGAATTACTGACTTAATTCATGAATTACTGACTTAATTCATGAACTACTGACTTAATTCATGAATTACTGACTTAATTCATGAACTACTGACTTAATTCATGAATTACTGACTTAATTAACGAATTACTGACTTAATTCATGAATTACTGACTTAGATAAAATAATTACTGACTTAATTAATGAATTACTGACTTAATTCATGAATTACTTACTTAATTCATGTATTACTGACTTAATTCATGTATTACTGACTTAATTAATGAATTACTGACTTAATTCATGATTTATTGAGTAAATTCATGAATTACTGACTTGATTCATGAATAACTGACTGAATTCATGAATTACTGACCTATTTCATAAATTACTGACTTAATTCATGAATTACTGACTTAGTTAATGAATTACTGACTTAATTCATGAATTGCTTACTTAATTCATGTATTACTGACCTAATTCAGCAACTACTGACTTAATTCATGAATTACTGACTTAAGTAATGAATTACTGACTTAATTAATGAATTAGTGAATTAATTCATGAATTACTGACTTAATTAATGAATTAATGACTTAATTAATGAATTACTGACTTAATTAATGAATTACTGAATTAATTCATGAATTACTGACGTAATTAATGAATTACTGACTTAATTAATGCACTACTTACTTAATTCATGTATTACTGACTTAATTCATGAATTACTGACTTAATTAATGAATTACGGACTTAATTCATGAATTACTGACTTAATTCATGAAATACTGACTTAATTCATGAATTACTGACTTAATTCATGAACTACTGACTTAATTCATGAATTACTGAGTTAATTAACGAATTACTGACTTAATTCATGAATTACTGAGTTAATTAACGAATTACTGACTTAATTCATGAATTACTGACTTAATTCATGAATTACTGACTTAATTCATGAATTACTGACTTAATTAATGAATTACTGACTTAGATAAAATAAATACTGACTTAATTAATGAATTACTGACTTAACTCATGAATTACTTACTTAATTCATGATTTAATGACTTAGTTAATGAATTACTGACTTAATTCATGAATTACTTAATTAATTCATGTATTACTAACCTAATTCCGGAATTACTGACTTAATTCATGAATTACTGACTTAATTCATGAATTACTGACTTAATTCATGAATTACTGACTTAATTCATGAATTACTGACTTAATTCATGAATTACTGACTTAATTCATGAATTACTGACTTAATTCATGAACTACTGACTTAATACATGAATTTACTGACTTAATTCATGAACTACTGACTTAATTCATGAATTACTGACTTAATTAACGAATTACTGACTTAATTCATGAATTACTGACTTAATTCATGAATTACTGACTTAATTAACGAATTACTGACTTAATTCATGAATTACTGACTTAATTAATGAATTACTGACTTAGATAAAATAATTACTGACTTAATTAATGAATTACTGACTTAATTCATGAATTACTTACTTAATTCATGTATTACTGACTTAATTCATGAATTACTGACTTAATTAATGAATTACTGACTTAATTCATGAATTACTGCCTTAATTCATGTATTACTGACTTAATAATGAATTACGGACTTAATTAATGCACTACTGACTTAATTCATGAATTACTTACTTAATTCATGTATTACTGACTTAATTCATGAATTACTGACTTAATTAATGAATTACGGACTTAATTAATGAATTACTGACGTAATTAATGAATTACTGACTTAATTAATGAATTACTGACTTAATTAATGAATTACTGACTTAATTCATGATTTATTGAGTAAATTCATGAATTACTGACTTGATTCATGAATTACTGACTTAATTCATGAATTACTGACTTAATTCATGTATTACTGACCTAATTATGGAATTACTGACTTAATTCATGAATTACTGACTTAATTCACGAATTACTGACTTAATTAATCAATTACTGATTTAATTAATGAATTACTGAATTAATTCATGAAATAGTGACTTAATTCATGAATTACTGACTTAATTCATGACTTACTGAATTAATTCATGAATTACTGACTTAATTAATGAATTACTGAATTAATTCATGAATTACTGACTTAATTCATGAATTACTTACTTAATTCATGTATTACTGACTTAATTCATGAATTACTGACTAAATTAATGAATTACGGACTTAATTAATGAATTACTGACGTAATTAATGAATTACTGACTTAATTAATTAAATACTGACTTAATTAATGAATTACTGACTTAATTCATGATTTATTGAGTAAATTCATGAATTACTGACTTAATTCATGAATTGCTTACTTAATTCATGTATTACTGACCAAATTCAGGAATTACTGACTTAATTCATGAATTACTGACCTAATTCATAAATTACTGACTTAATTCATGAATTACTGACTTAGTTAATGAATTACTGACTTAATTCATGAATTGCTTACTTAATTCATGTATTACTGACCAAATTCAGGAATTACTGACTTAATTCATGAATTACTGACTTAATTAATGAATTACTGACTTAATTAATGAATTAGTGAATTAATTCATGAACTACTGACTTAATTCATGAATTACTGACTTAACTTATGAATTACTGACTTAATTAATTAATTACTTACTTAATTCATGAATTGCTGATTTAATTAATGAATTACTGACTTAATTAATGAATAACTGACTTAATTCAAGAATTACTGACTTAATTAATGAATTAGTGAATTAATTCATGAACTACTGACTTAATTCATGAATTCATGACTTAATTCATGAATTTCTGACTTAATTCATGAATTACTGACTTAATTCATGAATTACTTACCTAATTCATGAATTACTGACTTAATTCATGAATTACTTACTTAATTCATGTATTACTGACTTAATTCATGAATTACTGACTTAATTAATCAATTACAGACTTAATTCATGAATTACTGACTTAATTAATGAATTCCGGACTTAATTAATGAACTACTGACTTAATTCATGAATTACTGACTTAATTAATGAATTACTTACTTAATTCATGTATTACTGACTTGATTCATGAATTACTGACTTAATTAATGAATTACGGACTTAATTAATGAATTACTGACGTAATTAATGAATTACTGACTTAATTAATGAATTACTGACTTAATTAATGAATTACTGACTTAATTCATGATTTATTGAGTAAATTCATGAATTACTGACTTGATTCATGAATTACTGACTGAATTCATGAATTACTGACCTAATTCATAAATTACTGACTTAATTCATGAATTACTGACTTAGTTAATGAATTACTGACTTAATTCATGAATTGCTTACTTAATTCATGTATTACTGACCTAATTCAGGAATTACTGACTTAATTCATGAATTACTGACTTAAGTAATGAATTACTGACTTAATTAATGAATTACTGACTTAATTAATGAATTACTGACTTAATTAATGAATTACTGAATTAATTAATGAATAACTGACTTAATTCATGAATTACTGACGTAATTAATGAATTACTGACTTAATTAATGAATTACTGACTTAATTAATGAATTACTGACTTAATTCGTGATTTATTGAGTAAATTCATGAATTACTGACTTGATTCATGAATTACTGACTTAATTCATGAATTACTGACTTAATTAATAAATTACTGACTTACTTCATGAATTAATGACTTAGTTAATGAATTACTGACTTAATTCATGAATTACTTAATTAATTCATGTATTACTAACCTAATTCCGGAATTACTGACTTAATTCATGAATTACTGACTTAATTCATGAATTACTGACTTAATTCATAAATAACTGACTTAATTCATGAATTACTGACTTAATTCATGAATTACTGACTTAATTCATGAATTACTGACTTAATTCGTGAACTACTGACTTAATTTATGAATTACTGACTTAATTAACGAATTACTGACTTAATTCATGAATTACTAACTTAGTTCATGAATTTCTGACTTAATTAATGAATTACTGACTTAATTCATGAATTACTGACTTAATTAACGAATTACTGACTTAATTCATGAATTACTGACTTAATTCATGAAATACTGACTTAATTAACGAATTACTGACTTAATTCATGAATTACTGTCTTAATTCATGAATTACTGACTTAATTCATGAATTACTGACTTAATTCCTGAATTCCTGACTTAATTCCTGAATTACTGACTTAATTCCTGAATTCCTGACTTTATTCATGAATTCCTGACTTAATTCCTGAATTACTGACTTAGATAAAATAATTACTGACTTAATTCATGAATTACTGACTTAACTAATTAATTACTTACTTAACTAATGAATTGCTGATTTAATTAATGAATTACGGACTTAATTAATGAATTACTGACTTAATTCATGAATTACTGACTTAATTAATGAATTACTGACTTAATTCGTGATTTATTGAGTAAATTCATGAATTACTGACTTGATTCATGAATTACTGACTTAATTCATGAATTACTGACTTAATTAATAAATTACTGACTTACTTCATGAATTAATGACTTAGTTAATGAATTACTGACTTTATTCATGAATTACTTAATTAATTCATGTATTACTTACCTAATTCCGGAATTAATGACTTAATTCATGAATTACTGACTTAATTCATGAATTACTGACTTAATTCATGAATTACTGACTTAATTCATGAATTACTGACTTAATTCATGAATTACTGACTTAATTCATGAACTACTGACTTAATTCATGAATTACTGACTTAATTCATGAACTACTGACTTAATTCATGAATTACTGACTTAATTAACGAATTACTGACTTAATTCATGAATTACTGACTTAGATAAAATAATTACTGACTTAATTAATGAATTACTGACTTAATTCATGAATTACTTACTTAATTCATGTATTACTGACTTAATTCATGTATTACTGACTTAATTAATGAATTACTGACTTAATTCATGATTTATTGAGTAAATTCATGAATTACTGACTTGATTCATGAATAACTGACTGAATTCATGAATTACTGACCTATTTCATAAATTACTGACTTAATTCATGAATTACTGACTTAGTTAATGAATTACTGACTTAATTCATGAATTGCTTACTTAATTCATGTATTACTGACCTAATTCAGCAACTACTGACTTAATTCATGAATTACTGACTTAAGTAATGAATTACTGACTTAATTAATGAATTAGTGAATTAATTCATGAATTACTGACTTAATTAATGAATTAATGACTTAATTAATGAATTACTGACTTAATTAATGAATTACTGAATTAATTCATGAATTACTGACGTAATTAATGAATTACTGACTTAATTAATGCACTACTTACTTAATTCATGTATTACTGACTTAATTCATGAATTACTGACTTAATTAATGAATTACGGACTTAATTCATGAATTACTGACTTAATTCATGAAATACTGACTTAATTCATGAATTACTGACTTAATTCATGAACTACTGACTTAATTCATGAATTACTGAGTTAATTAACGAATTACTGACTTAATTCATGAATTACTGAGTTAATTAACGAATTACTGACTTAATTCATGAATTACTGACTTAATTCATGAATTACTGACTTAATTCATGAATTACTGACTTAATTCATGAATTACTGACTTAATTAATGAATTACTGACTTAGATAAAATAAATACTGACTTAATTAATGAATTACTGACTTAACTCATGAATTACTTACTTAATTCATGATTTAATGACTTAGTTAATGAATTACTGACTTAATTCATGAATTACTTAATTAATTCATGTATTACTAACCTAATTCCGGAATTACTGACTTAATTCATGAATTACTGACTTAATTCATGAATTACTGACTTAATTCATGAATTACTGACTTAATTCATGAATTACTGACTTAATTCATGAATTACTGACTTAATTCATGAATTACTGACTTAATTCATGAACTACTGACTTAATACATGAATTTACTGACTTAATTCATGAACTACTGACTTAATTCATGAATTACTGACTTAATTAACGAATTACTGACTTAATTCATGAATTACTGACTTAATTCATGAATTACTGACTTAATTAACGAATTACTGACTTAATTCATGAATTACTGACTTAATTAATGAATTACTGACTTAATTCATGAATTACTTACTTAATTCATGTATTACTGACTTAATTCATGAATTACTGACTTAATTAATGAATTACTGACTTAATTCATGAATTACTGCCTTAATTCATGTATTACTGACTTAATAATGAATTACTTACTTAATTCATGTATTACTGACTTAATTCATGAATTACTGACTTAATTAATGAATTACGGACTTAATTAATGAATTACTGACGTAATTAATGAATTACTGACTTAATTAATGAATTACTGACTTAATTAATGAATTACTGACTTAATTCATGATTTATTGAGTAAATTCATGAATTACTGACTTGATTCATGAATTACTGACTTAATTCATGAATTACTGACTTAATTCATGTATTACTGACCTAATTATGGAATTACTGACTTAATTCATGAATTACTGACTTAATTCACGAATTACTGACTTAATTAATCAATTACTGATTTAATTAATGAATTACTGAATTAATTCATGAAATAGTGACTTAATTCATGAATTACTGACTTAATTCATGACTTACTGAATTAATTCATGAATTACTGACTTAATTAATGAATTACTGAATTAATTCATGAATTACTGACTTAATTCATGAATTACTTACTTAATTCATGTATTACTGACTTAATTCATGAATTACTGACTAAATTAATGAATTACGGACTTAATTAATGAATTACTGACGTAATTAATGAATTACTGACTTAATTAATTAAATACTGACTTAATTAATGAATTACTGACTTAATTCATGATTTATTGAGTAAATTCATGAATTACTGACTTAATTCATGAATTGCTTACTTAATTCATGTATTACTGACCAAATTCAGGAATTACTGACTTAATTCATGAATTACTGACCTAATTCATAAATTACTGACTTAATTCATGAATTACTGACTTAGTTAATGAATTACTGACTTAATTCATGAATTGCTTACTTAATTCATGTATTACTGACCAAATTCAGGAATTACTGACTTAATTCATGAATTACTGACTTAATTCATGAATTACTGACTTAATTAATGAATTACTGACTTAATTAATGAATTAGTGAATTAATTCATGAACTACTGACTTAATTCATGAATTACTGACTTAACTTATGAATTACTGACTTAATTAATTAATTACTTACTTAATTCATGAATTGCTGATTTAATTAATGAATTACTGACTTAATTAATGAATAACTGACTTAATTCAAGAATTACTGACTTAATTAATGAATTAGTGAATTAATTCATGAACTACTGACTTAATTCATGAATTCATGACTTAATTCATGAATTTCTGACTTAATTCATGAATTACTGACTTAATTCATGAATTACTTACCTAATTCATGAATTACTGACTTAATTCATGAATTACTTACTTAATTCATGTATTACTGACTTAATTCATGAATTACTGACTTAATTAATCAATTACAGACTTAATTCATGAATTACTGACTTAATTAATGAATTCCGGACTTAATTAATGAACTACTGACTTAATTCATGAATTACTGACTTAATTAATGAATTACTTACTTAATTCATGTATTACTGACTTGATTCATGAATTACTGACTTAATTAATGAATTACGGACTTAATTAATGAATTACTGACGTAATTAATGAATTACTGACTTAATTAATGAATTACTGACTTAATTAATGAATTACTGACTTAATTCATGATTTATTGAGTAAATTCATGAATTACTGACTTGATTCATGAATTACTGACTGAATTCATGAATTACTGACCTAATTCATAAATTACTGACTAAATTCATGAATTACTGACTTAGTTAATGAATTACTGACTTAATTCATGAATTGCTTACTTAATTCATGTATTACTGACCTAATTCAGGAATTACTGACTTAATTCATGAATTACTGACTTAAGTAATGAATTACTGACTTAATTAATGAATTACTGACTTAATTAATGAATTACTGACTTAATTAATGAATTACTGAATTAATTAATGAATAACTGACTTAATTCATGAATTACTGACGTAATTAATGAATTACTGACTTAATTAATGAATTACTGACTTAATTAATGAATTACTGACTTAATTCGTGATTTATTGAGTAAATTCATGAATTACTGACTTGATTCATGAATTACTGACTTAATTCATGAATTACTGACTTAATTAATAAATTACTGACTTACTTCATGAATTAATGACTTAGTTAATGAATTACTGACTTAATTCATGAATTACTTAATTAATTCATGTATTACTAACCTAATTCCGGAATTACTGACTTAATTCATGAATTACTGACTTAATTCATGAATTACTGACTTAATTCATAAATAACTGACTTAATTCATGAATTACTGACTTAATTCATGAATTACTGACTTAATTCATGAATTACTGACTTAATTCGTGAACTACTGACTTAATTTATGAATTACTGACTTAATTAACGAATTACTGACTTAATTCATGAATTACTAACTTAGTTCATGAATTTCTGACTTAATTCATGAATTACTGACTTAATTCATGAATTACTGACTTAATTAACGAATTACTGACTTAATTCATGAATTACTGACTTAATTCATGAAATACTGACTTAATTAACGAATTACTGACTTAATTCATGAATTACTGTCTTAATTCATGAATTACTGACTTAATTCATGAATTACTGACTTAATTCCTGAATTCCTGACTTAATTCCTGAATTACTGACTTAATTCCTGAATTCCTGACTTTATTCATGAATTCCTGACTTAATTCCTGAATTACTGACTTAGATAAAATAATTACTGACTTAATTCATGAATTACTGACTTAACTAATTAATTACTTACTTAACTAATGAATTGCTGATTTAATTAATGAATTACTGACTTAATTAATGAATAACTGACTTAATTCATGAATTACTGACTTAATTCATGAATTCATGACTTAATTCATGAATTACTGACATAATTCATGAATTTCTGACATAATTCATGAATTACTGACTTAATTCATGAATTACTGACTTAATTCATGAATTACTGACTTAATTCATGAATTACTGACTTAATTCATGAATTACTGACTTAATTAATTAATTACTTACTTAAATAATGAATTGCTGATTTAATTAATGAATTACTGACTTAATTAATGAATAACTGACTTAATTCATGAATTACTGACTTAATTCACGAATTACTGACTTAATTAATGAATTACTGACTTAATTAATGAATTACTGACTTAATTCATGAATTACTGACTTAATTCCTGAATTCCTGACTTAATTCATGAATTCCTGACTTAATTAATGAATTACTGACTTAGATAAAATAATTACTGACTTAATTCATGAATTACTGACTTAATTAATTAATTACTTACTTAACTAATGAATTGCTGATTTAATTAATGAATTGCTGACTTAATTAATGAATAACTGACTTAATTCATGAATTACTGACTTAATTCATGAATTCCTGACTTAATTAATGAATTACTGACTTAGATAAAATAATTACTGACTTAATTCATGAATTACTGACTTAATTAATTAATTACTTACTTAACTAATGAATTGCTGATTTAATTAATGAATTGCTGACTTAATTAATGAATAACTGACTTAATTCATGAATTACTGACTTAATTCATGAATTCATGACTTAATTCCTGAATTACTGACTTAATTCCTGAATTCCTGACTTTATTCATGAATTCCTGACTTAATTCCTGAATTCCTGACTTAGATAAAATAATTACTGACTTAATTCATGAATTACTGACTTAACTAATTAATTACTTACTTAACTAATGAATTGCTGATTTAATTAATGAATTACTGACTTAATTAATGAATAACTGACTTAATTCATGAATTACTGACTTAATTCATGAATTCATGACTTAATTCATGAATTACTGACATAATTCATGAATTTCTGACATAATTCATGAATTACTGACTTAATTCATGAATTACTGACTTAATTCATGAATTACTGACTTAATTCATGAATTACTGACTTAATTCATGAATTACTGACTTAATTAATTAATTACTTACTTAAATAATGAATTGCTGATTTAATTAATGAATTACTGACTTAATTAATGAATAACTGACTTAATTCATGAATTACTGACTTAATTCACGAATTACTGACTTAATTAATGAATTACTGACTTAATTAATGAATTACTGACTTAATTCATGAATTACTGACTTAATTCCTGAATTCCTGACTTAATTCATGAATTCCTGACTTAATTAATGAATTACTGACTTAGATAAAATAATTACTGACTTAATTCATGAATTACTGACTTAATTAATTAATTACTTACTTAACTAATGAATTGCTGATTTAATTAATGAATTGCTGACTTAATTAATGAATAACTGACTTAATTCATGAATTACTGACTTAATTCATGAATTCCTGACTTAATTAATGAATTACTGACTTAGATAAAATAATTACTGACTTAATTCATGAATTACTGACTTAATTAATTAATTACTTACTTAACTAATGAATTGCTGATTTAATTAATGAATTGCTGACTTAATTAATGAATAACTGACTTAATTCATGAATTACTGACTTAATTCATGAATTCATGACTTAATTCATGAATTACTGACATAATTCATGAATTTCTGACTTAATTCATGAATTACTGACTTAATTCATGAATTACTGACTTAATTCATGAATTACTGACTTAATTCATGAATTACTGACTTAATTCATGAATTACTGACTTAATTAATTAATTACTTACTTAAATAATGAATTGCTGATTTAATTAATGAATTACTGACTTAATTAATGAATAACTGACTTAATTCATGAATTACTGACTTAATTCACGAATTACTGACTTAATTCATGAATTACTGACTTAATTAATGAATTACTGACTTAATTCCTGAATTCCTGACTTAATTCCTGAATTCCTGACTTAATTCATGAATTCCTGACTTAATTAATGAATTACTGACTTAGATAAAATAGTTACTGACTTAATTAATGAATTACTGACTTAATTCATGAATTACTGACTTAATTCCTGAATTCCTGACTTAATTCATGAATTCCTGACTTAATTAATGAATTACTGACTTAGATAAAATAGTTACTGACTTAATTCATGAATTACTGACTTAATTCATGAATTAATGACTTAATTCATGAATTTCTGACTTAATTCATGAATTACTGACTTAATTCATGAATTACTTACTTAATTCATGAATTACTGACTTAATTCATGAATTACTGACTTAACTCATGAATTACTGACTTAATTCATGAATTACTGACTTAATTCCTGAATTCCTGACCTAATTCATGAATTCCTGACTTAATTAATGAATTACTGACTTAGATAAAATAGTTACTGACTTAATTCATGAATTACTGACTTAATTCATGAATTAATGACTTAATTCATGAATTTCTGACTTAATTCATGAATTACTGACTTAATTCATGAATTACTTACTTAATTCATGAATTACTGACTTAATTCATGAATTACTGACTTAACTCATGAATTACTGACTTAATTCATGAATTACTGACTTAATTCATGAATTACTGACTTAATTCATGAATTACTTACTTAATTCATGAATTACTGACTTAATTCATGAATTACTGACTTAACTCATGAATTACTGACTTAATTCATGAATTACTGACTTAATTCATGAATTACTGACTTAATTAATGAATTACTGACTTAGATAAAATAATTACTGACTTAATTAATGAATTACTGACTTAGATAAAATAATTACAGACTTAATTAATGAATTACTGACTTAGATAATGTTATGTTTCCATTATAAGTTGTACCCTGTAACAGATGGCTCTGTTAGACAGTATGGAGCCTGTGCACCCTGTCAATACACACAGTCAGCATTGAACCTTCAACCTACGTACTATCCGTTTACTGCTTGCCTCACTTTCTCTCATATTGACTTCCCTGCACTCTACCTGGCTTACCCCTTTACTTTGCGACTACTATACTGCTGACTCTGCTTCATAACAAGTATTTTGGCGACGAGGATGGGATTTTATTTGACAGTGTCGGTTGTCATCTGATGACTTTTGCATGTGGATTTGCTTTGACGAGGCTGATCGAACTACGCAGTCACCTGAGTTGCTTGCCCTACCTTGCCGGAGGCAACTTCAACTGCGCCGTTCACCTGTGCCAGTTCATCTCGGGTGAGCTCGTTCTTTTTGTTTTGTTCCATTCCCTTTTCGTTTTCGCGACTTGCCGTTTACCTGTTGACGTCATGGCTACATCCGTCGCAGCTGCAAGAACCAACTCAGCTTCGTCTGCGGTTTCTGCTGGTCGGGTTTTGGGAAGTATCGAGCCTTATGTACAAGATAGCAACTGGCGTATATACTTAAGCAGACTCTGCCAGTTTTATATCGCCAACGGCATTGTTGACCCTGAGCAAAAGAGGGCTTGTTTTTTTCCATTGGTTGGCGACTTCGCTTGTCAAACGCTTTGGAAGTTATGTTCACCTGCTGAGCCAACCTCGAAATCTTTCGAAGAGATTTGCGATATCTTAAATTCACATTTCGTCGAATCGACAATAGAAATAGCAGAACGTTTCAATTTTTATAAGAGAACTCAGAAGCAAGGGGAATCGCTCAAGGATTTTCTTGCCGAGCTACGCATGTTGTCTCGCGACTGCAATTTTGGCAGTTTCCTGGAGTCCGCGTTGCGAGATGCTTTCGTTGTAGGCCTTCATGACGTAAATGTCCAAGGCAAGCTTCTCTCAAAATCGGATTTAACGTTGAACAAGGCATTTCAATTGGCTGCGTCTCTTGAAAACGCTAAGTCGAAAGCCCAGCAAATGTCTTTAGCGGGAGCAGTTAACGCTCTACAGAAGAGTAGGCCTGGATTCCCGGGATCTTGTTTCCGGTGTGGCTGTTGTTTTTGTTGTTTTTGGTTTTTTAAGACGGCCAACGTCGCGTTCGCGTCGCATTACCGTCTTCGGCTTTCTGTTTTTTTTTTTTTCTTTTCTCTTGTTTTTTTTTTTTTTTTTTTCTCTTTTTTTTTTTTTTTTTTTTTTTTTTTTTTCTTCTTCTCTTCTTTTTTATTTTTTCACATATTCACTGATATTTCCTCTGTGTACTTATATGTTTGTTATGATATCGGTTGTTTTCAAATATTTTAAAAGACAATTTTGTGCTATGTACTGATCTTTCTTTCCGCCTTCCAGTGCCGTTATAGTTTCGAATCTCCAGGCTATTTTACTATCTTCCAGTTTTTTCTTGAGTTCCTCCCTTTGTTCTGAAAACTTCTCACATCTCATTACTAAATGTTCCGGGCTTTCTTCCTCCTCCTCACAGTAACGACATGTGTCATCTTCGGTCATGTTGAAGCGGTGTAGCCATGACCGGAATCTCCCATGTCCACACCTTATTCGTAGTAAAACAATGGCTTCTCTTCTTTTCCTGCTGTTTATCCATTTGTTGGTCCCGAACTGGTACGTGTTCTGAACCATTTTTTGTGCTGTTCTTGTCTTTATTTCTTCTACGTAGTCCTTTTCGACTTTCCTTTTCGTTATTGATTCCAGCTCCTGGCATGTTGTTTTGTGATTAATTTCTTCCCCTGTCAACCTTCCTTCCTTTGCCGCTCCAGTTTCCGGTGTGGCAACAGTGCTCATAAGGCTAACAGCAAGAACTGTCCTGCCTTAAACCAAGTCTGCAAAGCCTGCCATAAGAAGGGACATTTTGCGGCGGTCTGTCGCAGTCGGTCAACGTTGTCATCAGAATCAAGGATTAGTTTCCCTGGTAATCAGAAGAGTCAAAACGATAACAGGGCTAAATCTCATTATCTTCAAGAAGAATCGGACAATGAAGATTATAGCGAAAGGCTTTACTCTCTCCGCTCTGTTTTTTTATCCAAAATGGGCCACTCAGAACCCTATTGGATTGACGTTTGCATCGCTGGGCAACCCGTTAAAATGGAGTTGGATACAGGCTCATCCGTTTCCCTAATACCTAAAGCTACATGGAGACAATTGGGATCTCCGTCACTACAGGCTCCCGAAGTTAGGGTAAATGCGTTCACTGGTCATGGTGTACCAATTATCGGCAAAGTCAATATGCCTTTAAGCCTTCAGGGCACTACATTGGCAGTCGACCTCGGAGTGGTTGACCTGCCGCGGGATCCGGTGCTGGGTCGTGACATCCTTAAACAGTTCGGATTTGACGCCGAGATCGGAAGCTTATTTGCTTCTGCCCGCGTTAACACCCTGGAGTTTCCAGGACAGCTTTGTTCTCCGGAGCGCCTCCGTGCGCAATACGCTCCGTTGTTTGAATCGTTGGACTTTCGAACAACACCAATTGCGGAGGTCAAATTAGATTTGAAGCCTTCGGCTATTCCTCGCTTTAATAGACCGCGTTCCCTTCCTTATGCCTTACGTGAACCAGTAAAAAAGGAACTTGATCGGTTAGAAGCTGACGAAATAATAAAGAAAGTCGATTATAACGATTGGGCTGCACCAATCGTAGTAGTCCCAAAACCTAATGGTCATTTTCGTATCTGCGGAGATTACAAAATGTCCGTAAACCCCGAACTCTTAATCGACCAGTATCCTCTACCAAAACCAGCGGATCTTTTCGCTACTTTAGAAGGCGGAGCCTTCTTTAGTAAGTTGGATCTTTCGCAAGCTTATTTACAGCTTACCCTTGCCACTGAATCCCAACCGTTGACAACAATCAACACCCAGTGGGGTTTATATCAATACTGCAGATTACCATTCGGAATTGCTTTTGCTCCAGCGAAGTTCCAAAAATTCATGGATGAATTACTTCGTGACCTGCCCTTTGTTAAATGCTACCTGGATGACATACTTGTATTGGGGACTACGAAGGAAGAACACAAAAAACGGGCAGAGGAAGTTCTTAAACGGCTGCAAGAGGCCAATGTTAGATTAGATTTGTCCAAATGCTTTTTCGGACGGACTGAAGTACCATATCTGGGGATCATTGTTTCTGCGGACGGATTGAAAACAGACCCTTCGAAAGTACGTGCCGTTTCAGAAGCGCCCAAGCCCAAGAATGCAAAAGACATCAAATCCTTCCTGGGCTTGGTTCAGTATTATGGGAAGTTTATAAAAAACTTAGCCACACTGGCGGAACCATTGACCGCACTGACCCGACAAGGTTGTAGTTTTCATTGGGGACATACTCAAGAAGAAGCTTGGAAAAGACTGAAGCAAAATCTCAGCTCCCAGCAGGTTCTGTGTCACTATGACCCGACTTTGCCGATTCGCTTAGAGTGTGACGCGTCGTCCGTAGGAGTCGCTGCTGTCTTGTCACATCGGTTCCCAAATGGAGACGAGCGTCCTGTTGCGTATGCCTCCAAAACACTGTCGAAAGCTGAGAGAAACTACTCCCAAATCGAGCGCGAAGCTCTTGCCATCATTTTTGGGGTTTCGCGATTCCACGACTATTTGTTCGGGAGGAGTTTTACACTGGCCACGGACCATAAACCGTTGCTCTCGATCTTGGGTCCCAAATCTGGAGTTTCCGCAATTGCTGCAGCACGTATGCAACGTTGGGCTTTAAAACTGACGGCCTACACGTACGAAATGGAATTTCGTCGGTCGGAAGAGAACGCAAATGCGGATGCCCTCTCAAGATCACCATTACCCTACACCTCCGTGGATTATGCGGCCATGGCTGCCAGTTGTTGTAACCTAGGAATTTTGGAGGGCTTTCCCCTTACGTTCGAAAAATTATTGCGAGAACAAAAGCAGGATCCACTACTCGGCCAAGTTCAAAGTTTCGTTAAGAGTGGTTGGAAGACCGGTAAGATTCCTGTTGAATTAAAACCGTTTCACATGCGGCGTTTTGAGTTGTCGCTGGAAAACGACGCCATCCTCTGGGGACGTCGTGTCGTAGTTCCTTCAACGTTACGTAACGATGTCCTTACCTTATTGCACGAAGGACATACTGGTATTGCACGCACCAAATCCATGGCACGGAGTAAATTTTGGTGGCCTGCAATGGATCAAGAGATAACTAGGTTGGTTGGAAAATGTCCTCAATGCAAGGTAGCAGTGCGATCCCCAAACCAACTCAAAGATGCTGCTTGGCCAACTCCCAAAGGACCATGGCAACGTTTACACGCAGACTTTGCGGGCCCTATAGAGGGAAAAATGATATTTTTGCTCATGGACGCTTACACCAAATGGCCGGAAGCCTTTGTGGTCCACACTACTACAACGGAAGCGACGATTGAAATCTTGCGCTCCATTTTTGCGCGTTTTGGGCTGCCTTCCGAGCTCGTGACCGATAACGGGCCTCAGTTTACGTCAGAGGAAATGGCGGTTTTTGTCAAGCAGAATGGGATTAGCCATTTGATGGGGGCGCCTTACCATCCCCAGACGAATGGGCTAGCCGAACGTTTCGTCCAATCCCTAAAAACCAGCCTACGCAAAGCTAGCCAAGATTCCTTGTCACTGCAAGCGAAACTGTCAAGATTTCTCTTCGGTTATCGCACAACACAGCACGCTTCCACGGGGAAATGTCCAGCAGAAGTTTTGTTGGGCTATTCCCCCAGAACCAAGCTGGACCTACTTCTGCCAAGCAAACCCACTGCTTTCGACGTTCCCTCTCCTACGTCTAGCGCCGAATATTCCCAAGGAGACCCGGTCATGGTTCGGGATTTCCGCAAAGGTTACCCCAAGTGGCAACAGGCCATGATTGCCCGGCGTCTCGGAAAGTACCTTTACGAAGTCCGAGTAGGAGACTCGCTTGTGAAGCGCCATTGGGACCAGATAAGAAGAAGCGACGAAGGAAACGAGCTGGACGAAGCGGTCGTCGAAGTGTTCCGTCCACCATTTCCCCAAGCCGTCCAAGCCTTCAGCTCCGCATACTAATAAGCCTTTGTTTGAACAGGTTGCTCCTCAAGCAGACCATGTGGCGGCCCCTGAGAAGGTGTTTGATGGTCCGCCTGCGGTTCCAGTTGAGCCTCAGTCGCAGCAGAAGTCACCAGAGGCGCCCGTTCCCCGCATAAGGTTGCCTAACAATCCGGTGGAACCCAGACGTTCGGAACGATTGAAGAACAGCTCGAAGAAGCTAGATTACACTTAAATGATGTGTTGTTTTGTAAACGGTCGTGGGTGTATCATTTGGGGGTTTTTCAGTTACGGGGGAGGAATTTGTTATGTTTCCATTATAAGTTGTACCCTGTAACAGATGGCTCTTTTAGACAGTATGGAGCCTGTGCACCCTGTCAATACACACAGTCAGCATTGAACCTTCAACCTACGTACTATCCGTTTACTGCTTGATTCACTTTCTCTCATATTGACTTCCCTGCACTCTACCTGGCTTACCCCTTTACTTTGCGACTACTATACTGCTGACTCTGCTTCATAACAGATAAATAATTACTGACTTAATTCATGAATTACTGACTTAATTCATGAATTAATGACTTAATTCATGAATTACTGACTTAATTAATGAATTAGTGAATTAATTCATGAATTACTGACTTAATTCATGATTTATTGAGTAAATTCATGAATTACTGACTTGATTCATGAATTACTGACTTAATTCATGAATTACTGACTTAATTAATAAATTACTGACTTAATTCATGAATTAATGACTTAATAATGAATTACGGACTTAATTAATGCACTACTGACTTAATTCATGAATTACTGACTTAATTCATGAATTACTTAATTAACTCATGTATTACTGACTTAATTCATGAATTACTGACTTAATTAATGAATTACGGACTTAATTCATGAATTACTGACTTAATTCATGAAATACGGACTTAATTCATGAATTACTGACTTAATTCATGAACTACTGACTTAATTCATGAATTACTGAGTTCATTAACGAATTACTGACTTAATTCATGAATTACTGACTTAATTCATGAATTACTGACTTAATTAACGAATTACTGACTTAATTCATGAATTACTGACCTAATTAATGAATTACTGACTTAGATAAAATAATTACTGACTTAATTAATGAATTACTGACTTAATTCATTAATTACTTACTTAATTCATGAATTAATGACTTAGTTAATGAATTACTGACTTAATTCATGAATTGCTTACTTAATTCATGTATTACTGACCTAATTCATGAATTACTGACTTAATTCATGAATTACTGACTTAAGTAATGAATTACTGACTTCATTAATGAATTAGTGAATTGATTCATGAATTACTGACTTAATTAATGAATTACTGACTTAATTAATGAATTACTGAATTAATTCATGAATTACTGACTTAATTCATGAATTACTGACTTAATTCATGATTTATTGAGTAAATTCATGAATTACTGACTTAATTCATGATTTATTGAGTAAATTCATGAATTACTGACTTGATTCATGAATTACTGACTGAATTCATGAATTACTGACCTAATTCATAAATTACTGACTTAATTCATAAATTACTGACTTAATTCATGAATTACTGACTTAATTAATGAATTACTGACTTAATTCATGAATTACTGCCTTAATTCATGTATTACTGACTTAATTCATGAATTACTGACTTAATTTATGAATTACTTACTTAATTCATGAATTTCTGACTTAATTCATGAATAACTGACTTAATTAATGAATTACTGACTTAATTCATGAATTACTGACTTAGTTAATGAATTACTGACTTAATTAATGAATTACTGAATTAATTCATGAATTACTGACTTAATTCATGAAATACTGACGTAATTAATGAATTACTGACTTAATTAATGAATTACTGACTTAATTAATGAATTACTGACTTAATTCGTGATTTATTGAGTAAATTCATGAATTACTGACTTGATTCATGAATTACTGACTTAATTCATGAATTACTGACTTAATTAATAAATTACTGACTTAATTCATGAACTACTGACTTAATTCATGAATTACTGACTTAATTAACGAATTACTGACTTAATTCATGAAATACTGACTTAATTCATGAATTACTGACTTAATTAATGAATTACTGACTTAATTCATGAATTACTGCCTTAATTCATGTATTACTGACTTAATTCATGAATTACTGACTTAGTTAATGAATTACTGACTTAATTCATGAATTGCTTACTTAATTCATGTATTACTGACTTAATTCATGTATTACTGACTTAGTTAATGAATTACTGACTTAATTCATGAATTGCTTACTTAATTCATGTATTACTGACTTAATTCATGTATTACTGACTTAATTAATGAATTACGGACTTAATTAATGAATTACTGACGTAATTTATGAATTACTGACTTAATTAATGAATTACAGACTTAATTAATGAATTACTAACTTAATTCATGATTTATTGAGTAAATTCATGAATTACTGACTTGATTCATGAATTACTGACTTAATTCATGTATTACTGACCTAATTCCGGAATTACTGACTTAATTCATGAATTACTGACTTAATTCACGAATTACTGACTTAATTCATGAATTACTGACTTAATTCATGAATTACTGAATTAATTCATGAATTACTGACTTAATTAATGAATTACTGACTTAATTCATGAATTACTGACTTAGTTAATGAATTACTGACTTAATTCATGAATTGCTTACTTAATTCATGTATTACTGACCTAATTCAGGAATTACTGACTTAATTCATGAATTACTGACTTAAGTAATGAATTACTGACTTAATTAATGAATTAGTGAATTGATTCATGAATTACTGACTTAATTACTGAATTACTGACTTAATTAATGAATTACTGAATTAATTCATGAATTACTGACTTAATTCATGAATTACTGACGTAATTCATGAATTACTGACTTAATTAATGAATTACTGACTTAATTCATGATTTATTGAGTAAATTCATGAATTACTGACTTGATTCATGAATTACTGACTTAATTCATGAATTACTGACTTAATTAATGAATTACTGACTTAATTCATGAATTACTGACTTAATTCATGAATTACTGACTTAATTCATGAATTACTGACTTAATTAATGAATTACTGCCTTAATTCATGTATTACTGACTTAATTCATGAATTACTGACTTAATTAATGAATTACTGACTTAACTCATGAATTTCTGACTTAATTCATGAATAACTGACTTAATTAATGAATTACGGACTTAATTAATGCACTACTGACTTAATTCATGAATTACTGACTTAATTCATGAATTACTTACTTAATTCATGAATTACTGACTTAATTCATGAACTACTGACTTAATTCATGAATTACTGAATTAATTAACGAATTACTGACTTAATTCATGAATTACTAACTTAGTTCATGAATTACTGACTTAATTAACGAATTACTGACTTAATTCATGAATTACTGACTTAAATAATGAATTACTGACTTAATTAACGAATTACTGACTTAATTCATGAATTACTGACTTAATTAATGAATTACTGACTTAGATAAAATAATTACTGACTTATTTATTGAATTACTGACTTAATTCATGAATTACTTACTTAATTCATGAATTACTGACTTAATTCATGAATTACTGACTTAATTCATGAATTACTGACTTAATTAATGAATTACTGCCTTAATTCATGTATTACTGACTGAATTCATTACACTTAAATGATGTGTTGTTTTGTAAACGGTCGTGGGTGTATCATTTGGGGGTTTTTCAGTTACGGGGGAGGAATTTGTTATGTTTCCATTATAAGTTGTACCCTGTAACAGATGGCTCTTTTAGACAGTATGGAGCCTGTGCACCCTGTCAATACACACAGTTAGCATTGAACCTTCAACCTACGTACTATCCGTTTACTGCTTGATTCACTTTCTCTCATATTGACTTCCCTGCACTCTACCTGGCTTACCCCTTTACTTTGCGACTACTATACTGCTGACTCTGCTTCATAACAGATAAATAATTACTGACTTAATTCATGAATTACTGACTTAATTCATGAATAAATGACTTAATTCATGAATTACTGACTTAATTAATGAATTAGTGAATTAATTCATGAATTACTGACTTAATTAATGAAGTACTGACTTAATTCATGAATTACTGACGTAATTAATGAATTACTGACTTAATTAATGAATTACTGACTTAAATAATGAATTACTGACTTAATTCATGATTTATTGAGTAAATTCATGAATTACTGACTTGATTCATGAATTACTGACTTAATTCATGAATTACTGACTTAATTAATAAATTACTGACTTAATTCATGAATTAATGACTTAATAATGAATTACGGACTTAATTAATGCACTACTGACTTAACTCATGTATTACTGACTTAATTCATGAATTACTGACTTAATTAACGAATTACGGACTTAATTCATGAATTACTGACTTAATACATGAAATACTGACTTAATTCATGAATTACTGACTTAATTCATGAACTACTGACTTAATTCATGAATTACTGAGTTCATTAACGAATTACTGACTTAATTCATGAATTACTGACTTAATTCATGAATTACTGACTTAATTCATGAATTACTGACTTAATTAACGAATTACTGACTTAATTCATGAATTACTGACCTAATTAATGAATTACTGACTTAGATAAAATAATTACTGACTTAATTAATGAATTACTGACTTAATTCATGAATTGCTTACTTAACTCATGTATTACTGACCTAATTCATGAATTACTGACTTAATTCATGAATTACTGACTTAAGTAATGAATTACTGACTTAATTAATGAATTACTGACTTAATTAATGAATTACTGAATTAATTCATGAATTACTGACTTAATTCATGAATTACTGACGTAATTCATGAACTACTGACTTAATTAATGAATTACTGACTTAATTCATGATTTATTGAGTAAATTCATGAATTACTGACTTGATTCATGAATTACTGACTGAATTCATGAATTACTGACCTAATTCATAAATTACTGACTTAATTCATGAATTACTGACTTAGTTAATGAATTACTGACTTAATTCATGAATTGCTTACTTAATTCATGTATTACTGACCTAATTCAGGAATTACTGACTTAATTCATGAATTACTGACTTAAGTAATGAATTACTGACTTAATTAATGAATTAGTGAATTAATTTATTGAATTACTGACTTAATTAATGAATTACTGACTTAATTAATGAATTACTGAATTAATTCATGAATTACTGACTTAATTCATGAATTACTGACGTAATTAATGAATTACTGACCTAATTCATAAATTACTGACTTAATTCATGAATTACTGACTTAGTTAATGAATTACTGACTTAATTCATGAATTGCTTACTTAATTCATGTATTACTGACCTAATTCAGGAATTACTGACTTAATTCATGAATTACTGACTTAAGTAATGAATTACTGACTTAATTAATGAATTAGTGAATTAATTTATTGAATTACTGACTTAATTAATGAATTACTGACTTAATTAATGAATTACTGAATTAATTCATGAATTACTGACTTAATTCATGAATTACTGACGTAATTAATGAATTACTGACTTAATTAATGAATTACTGACTTAATTAATGAATTACTGACTTAATTCGTGATTTATTGAGTAAATTAATGAATTACTGACTTAATTCATGAATTACTGACTTAGTTAATGAATTACTGACTTAATTCATGAATTGCTTACTTAATTCATGTATTACTGACCTAATTCAGGAATTACTGACTTAATTCATGAATTACTGACTTAAGTAATGAATTACTGACTTAATTAATGAATTAGTGAATTAATTTATTGAATTACTGACTTAATTAATGAATTACTGACTTAATTAATGAATTACTGAATTAATTCATGAATTACTGACTTAATTAATGAATTACTGACTTAAGTCGTGATTTATTGAGTAAATTCATGAATTACTGACTTGATTCATGAATTACTGACTTAATTCATGAATTACTGACTTAATTAATAAATTACTGACTTAATTCATGAACTACTGACTTAATTCATGAATTACTGACTTAATTAACGAATTACTGACTTAATTCATGAAATACTGACTTAATTCATGAATTACTGACTTAATTCATGAACTACTGACTTAAATCATGAATTACTGACTTAATTAACGAATTACTGACTTAATTCATGAATTACTGACTTAAATAATGAATTACTGACTTAATTAACGAATTATTGACTTAATTCATGAATTACTGACTTAATTAATGAATTACTGACTTAGATAAAATAATTACTGACTTAATTAATGAATTACTGACTTAATTCATGAATTACTTACTTAATTCATGTATTACTGACTTAATTCATGAATTACTGACTTAATTAATGAATTACTGACTTAATTAATGAATTACTGCCTTAATTCATGTATTACTGACTTAATTCATGAATTACTGACTGAATTCATGAATTACTGACCTAATTCATAAATTACTGACTTAATTCATGAATTACTGACTTAGTTAATGAATTACTGACTTAATTCATGAATTGCTTACTTAATTCATGTATTACTGACCTAATTCAGGAATTACTGACTTAATTCATGAATTACTGACTTAAGTAATGAATTACTGACTTAATTAATGAATTAGAGAATTAATTAATGAATTACTGACTTAATTAATGAATTACTGACTTAATTAATGAATTACTGACTTAATTAATGAATTACTGAATTAATTAATGAATTACTGACTTAATTAATGAATTACTGACGTAATTAATGAATTACTGACTTAATTAATGAATTACTGACTTAATTAATGAATTACTGACTTAATTCGTGATTTATTGAGTAAATTCATGAATTACAAACTTGATTCATGAATTACTTAATTAATTCATGTATTACTAACCTAATTCCGGAATTACTGACTTAATTCATGAATTACTGACTTAATTCATGAATTACTGACTTAATTCATGAAATACTGACTTAATTCATGAATTACTGACTTAATTCATGAACTACTGACTTAATTCATGAATTACTGACTTAATTCATGAACTACTGACTTAATTCATGAATTACTGACTTAACTAATGAATTACTGACTTAATTAATTAATTACTTACTTAATTCATGAATTGCTGATTTAATTAATGAATTACTGAATTAATTAATGAATAACTGACTTAATTCATGAATTACTGACTTAATTCATGAATTCATGACTTAATTCATGAATTTCTGACTTAATTCATGAATTACTGACTTAATTCATGAATTACTTACCTAATTCATGAATTACTGACTTAATTCATGAATTACTTACTTAATTCATGTATAACTGACTTAATTCATGAATTACTGACTTAATTAATCAATTACAGACTTAATTAATGAATTACTGACTTAATTAATGAATTCCGGACTTAATTAATGAACTACTGACTTAATTCATGAATTACTGACTTAATTAATGAATTACTTACTTAATTCATGTATTACTGACTTAATTCATGAATTACTGACTTAATTAATGAACTACGGACTTAATTAATGAATTACTGACGTAATTAATGAACTACTGACTTGATTCATGAATTACTGACTGAATTCATGAATTACTGACCTAATTCATTTATTACTGACTTAATTCATGAATTACTGACTTAGTTAATGAATTACTGACTTAATTCATGAATTGCTTACTTAATTCATGTATTACTGACCTAATTCATGAATTACTGACTTAATTCATGAATTACTGACTTAAGTAATGAATTACTGACTTAATTAATGAATTAGTGAATTGATTCATGAATTACTGACTTGATTCATGAATTACTGACTGAATTCATGAATTACTGACCTAATTCATAAATTACTGACTTAATTCATGAATTACTGACTTAGTTAATGAATTACTGACTTAATTCATGAATTGCTTACTTAATTCATGTATTACTGACCTAATTCATGAATTACTGACTTAATTCATGAATTACTGACTTAAGTAATGAATTACTGACTTAATTAATGAATTAGTGAATTGATTCATGAATTACTGACTTAATTAATGAATTACTGACTTAATTAATGAATTACTGAATTAATTCATGAATTACTGACTTAATTCATGAATTACTGACGTAATTCATGAACTACTGACTTAATTCATGAATTACTGACTTAATTAACGAATTACTGACTTAATTCATGAATTACTGACTTAATTCATAAATTACTGACTTAATTAACGAATTACTGACTTAATTCATGAATTACTGACTTAAATAATGAATTACTGACTTAATTAACGAATTATTGACTTAATTCATGAATTACTGACTTAATTAATGAATTACTGACTTAGATAAAATAATTACTGACTTAATTAATGAATTACTGACTTAATTAATGAATTACTTACTTAATTCATGTATTACTGACTTAATTCATGAATTACTGCCTTAATTAATGAATTACTGACTTAATTAATGAATTACTGCCTTAATTCATGTATTACTGACTTAATTCATGAATTACTGACTGAATTCATGAATTACTGACCTAATTCATAAATTACTGACTTAATTCATGAATTACTGACTTAGTTAATGAATTACTGACTTAATTCATGAATTGCTTACTTAATTCATGTATTACTGACCTAATTCATGAATTACTGACTTAATTCATGAATTCATGAATTACTGACTTAATTCATGAATTACTGACTTAAGTAATGAATTACTGACTTAAGTAATGAATTACTGACTTAATTAATGAATTAGAGAATTAATTAATGAATTACTGACTTAATTAATGAATTACTGACTTAATTAATGAATTACTGAATTAATTCATGAATTACTGACTTAATTCATGAATTACTGACGTAATTAATGAATTACTGACTTAATTAATGAATTACTGACTTAATTAATGAATTACTGACTTAATTCGTGATTTATTGAGTAAATTCATGAATTACAAACTTGATTCATGAATTACTGACTTAATTCATGAATTACTGACTTAATTAATAAATTACTGACTTAATTCATGAATTACTGACTTAATTCATGAAATACTGACTTAATTCATGAATTACTGACTTAATTCATGAATTACTGACTTAATTCATGAATTACTGACTGAATTCATGAATTACTGACCTAATTCATAAATTACTGACTTAATTCATGAATTACTGACTTAGTTAATGAATTACTGACTTAATTCATGAATTGCTTACTTAATTCATGTATTACTGACCTAATTCAGGAATTACTGACTTAATTCATGAATTAGAGAATTAATTAATGAATTACTGACTTAATTAATGAATTACTGACTTAATTAATGAATTACTGACTTAATTAATGAATTACTGACTTAATTCGTGATTTATTGAGTAAATTCATGAATTACAAACTTGATTCATGAATTACTGACTTAATTCATGAATTACTGACTTAATTAATAAATTACTGACTTACTTCATGAATTAATGACTTAGTTAATGAATTACTGACTTAATTCATGAATTACTTAATTAATTCATGTATTACTAACCTAATTCCGGAATTACTGACTTAATTCATGAATTACTGACTTAATTCATGAATTACTGACTTAATTCATGAAATACTGACTTAATTCATGAATTACTGACTTAATTCATGAACTACTGACTTAATTCATGAATTACTGACTTAATTCATGAACTACTGACTTAATTCATGAATTACTGACTTAACTAATGAATTACTGACTTAATTAATTAATTACTTACTTAATTCATGAATTGCTGATTTATTTAATGAATTACTGAATTAATTAATGAATAACTGACTTAATTCATGAATTACTGACTTAATTCATGAATTACTGACTTAAGTAATGAATTACTGACTTAATTAATGAATTACTGAATTAATTCATGAATTACTGACTTAATTCATGAATTACTGACGTAATTCATGAACTACTGACTTAATTCATGAATTACTGACTTAATTAACGAATTACTGACTTAATTCATGAATTACTGACTTAATTCATAAATTACTGACTTAATTAACGAATTACTGACTTAATTCATGAATTACTGACTTAATTAATGAATTACTGACTTAGATAAAATAATTACTGACTTAATTAATGAATTACTGACTTAATTAATGAATTACTTACTTAATTCATGTATTACTGACTTAATTCATGAATTACTGACTTAATTAATGAATTACTGACTTAATTAATGAATTACTGCCTTAATTCATGTATTACTGACTTAATTCATGAATTACTGACTGAATTCATGAATTACTGACCTAATTCATAAATTACTGACTTAATTCATGAATTACTGACTTAGTTAATGAATTACTGACTTAATTCATGAATTGCTTACTTAATTCATGTATTACTGACCTAATTCATGAATTACTGACTTAATTCATGAATTCATGAATTACTGACTTAATTCATGAATTACTGACTTAAGTAATGAATTACTGACTTAAGTAATGAATTACTGACTTAATTAATGAATTAGAGAATTAATTAATGAATTACTGACTTAATTAATGAATTACTGACTTAATTAATGAATTACTGAATTAATTCATGAATTACTGACTTAATTCATGAATTACTGACGTAATTAATGAATTACTGACTTAATTAATGAATTACTGACTTAATTAATGAATTACTGACTTAATTCGTGATTTATTGAGTAAATTCATGAATTACAAACTTGATTCATGAATTACTGACTTAATTCATGAATTACTGACTTAATTAATAAATTACTGACTTAATTCATGAATTACTGACTTAATTCATGAATTACTGACTTAATTCATGAAATACTGACTTAATTCATGAATTACTGACTTAATTCATGAATTACTGACTTAATTCATGAATTACTGACTGAATTCATGAATTACTGACCTAATTCATAAATTACTGACTTAATTCATGAATTACTGACTTAGTTAATGAATTACTGACTTAATTCATGAATTGCTTACTTAATTCATGTATTACTGACCTAATTCAGGAATTACTGACTTAATTCATGAATTAGAGAATTAATTAATGAATTACTGACTTAATTAATGAATTACTGACTTAATTAATGAATTACTGACTTAATTAATGAATTACTGACTTAATTCGTGATTTATTGAGTAAATTCATGAATTACAAACTTGATTCATGAATTACTGACTTAATTCATGAATTACTGACTTAATTAATAAATTACTGACTTACTTCATGAATTAATGACTTAGTTAATGAATTACTGACTTAATTCATGAATTACTTAATTAATTCATGTATTACTAACCTAATTCCGGAATTACTGACTTAATTCATGAATTACTGACTTAATTCATGAATTACTGACTTAATTCATGAAATACTGACTTAATTCATGAATTACTGACTTAATTCATGAACTACTGACTTAATTCATGAATTACTGACTTAATTCATGAACTACTGACTTAATTCATGAATTACTGACTTAACTAATGAATTACTGACTTAATTAATTAATTACTTACTTAATTCATGAATTGCTGATTTATTTAATGAATTACTGAATTAATTAATGAATAACTGACTTAATTCATGAATTACTGACTTAATTCATGAATTCATGACTTAATTCATGAATTTCTGACTTAATTCATGAATTACTTACCTAATTCATGAATTACTGACTTAATTCATGAATTACTTACTTAATTCATGTATAACTGACTTAATTCATGAATTACTGACTTAATTAATCAATTACAGACTTAATTAATGAATTACTGACTTAATTAATGAATTCCGGACTTAATTAGTGAACTACTGACTTAATTCATGAATTTCTGACTTAATTAATGAATTACTTACTTAATTCATGTATTACTGACTTAATTCATGAATTACTGACTTAATTAATGAACTACGGACTTAATTAATGAATTACTGACGTAATTAATGAACTACTGACTTGATTCATGAATTACTGACTGAATTCATGAATTACTGACCTAATTCATTTATTACTGACTTAATTCATGAATTACTGACTTAGTTAATGAATTACTGACTTAATTCATGAATTGCTTACTTAATTCATGTATTACTGACCTAATTCAGGAATTACTGACTTAATTCATGAATTACTGACTTAAGTAATGAATTACTGACTTAATTAATGAATTAGTGAATTAATTAATGAATTACTGACTTAATTAATGAATTACTGACTTAATTAATGAATTACTGAATTAATTCATGAATTACTGACTTAATTCATGAATTACTGACGTAATTAATTAATTACTGACTTAATTAATTAATTACTGACTTAACTAATGAATTACTGACTTAATTCGTGATTTATTGAGTAAATTCATGAATTACTGACTTGATTCATGAATTACTGACTTAATTCATGAATTACTGACTTAATTAATAAATTACTGACTTACTTCATGAATTAATGACTTAGTTAATGAATTACTGACTTATTTCATGAATTACTTAATTAATTCATGTATTACTAACCTAATTCCGGAATTACTGACTTAATTCATGAATTACTACCTTAATTCATGAATTACTGACTTAATTCATGAAATACTGACTTATTCATGAATTACTGACTTAATTCATGAACTACTGACTTAGTTCATGAATTACTGACTTAATTAACGAATTACTGACTTAATTCATGAATTACTAACTTAGTTCATGAATTACTGACTTAATTCATGAATTACTGACTTAATTCATAAATTACTGACTTAATTAACGAATTACTGACTTAATTCATGAATTACTGACTTAAATAATGAATTACTGACTTAATTAACGAATTACTGACTTAATTCATGAATTACTGACTTAATTAATGAATTACTGACTTAATTCATGAAATACTGACTTAATTCATGAATTACTGACTTAATTCATGAACTACTGACTTAATTCATGAATTACTGACTTAATTCATGAACTACTGACTTAATTCATGAATTACTGACTTAACTAATGAATTACTGACTAAATTAATTAATTACTTACTTAATTCATGAATTGCTGATTTAATTAATGAATTACTGAATTAATTAATGAATAAGTGACTTAATTCATGAATTACTGACTTAATTCATGAATTCATGACTTAATTCATGAATTTCTGACTTAATTCATGAATTACTGACTTAATTCATGAATTACTTACCTAATTCATGAATTACTGACTTAATTCATGAATTACTTACTTAATTCATGTATTACTGACTGAATTCATGAATTACTGACTTAATTACGCAATTACAGACTTAATACATGAATTACTGACTTAATTAATGAATTCCGGACTTAATTAATGAACTACTGACTTAATTAATGAATTACTGACTTAATTAATGAATTACTTACTTAATTCATGTATTACTGACTTAATTCATGAATTACTGACTTAATTAATGAACTACGGACTTAATTAATGAATTACTGACGTAATTAATCAATTACTGACTTAATTAATGAATTACTGACTTAATTAATGAATTACTGACTTAATTCATGATTTATTGAGTAAATTCATGAATTACTGACTTGATTCATGAATTACTGACTGAATTCATGAATTACTGACCTAATTCATAAATTACTGACTTAATTCATGAATTACTGACTTAGTTAATGAATTACTGACTTAATTCATGAATTGCTTACTTAATTCATGTATTACTGACCTAATTCATGAATTACTGACTTAATTCATGAATTACTGACTTAAGTAATGAATTACTGACTTAATTAATGAATTAGTGAATTGATTCATGAATTACTGACTTAAGTAATGAATTACTGACTTAATTAATGAATTACTGAATTAATTCATGAATTACTGACTTAATTCATGAATTACTGACGTAATTCATGAACTACTGACTTAATTAATGAATTACTGACTTAATTCATGAATTACTGACTTAATTCATGAATTACTGACTTAATTCATGAAATACTGACTTAATTCATGAATTACTGACTTAATTCATGAACTACTGACTTAATTCATGAATTACTGACTTAATTCATGAACTACTGACTTAATTCATGAATTACTGACTTAACTAATGAATTCCTGACTTAATTAATTAATTACTTACTTAATTCATGAATTGCTGATTTAATTAATGAATTACTGAATGAATTAATGAATAACTGACTTAGTTCATGAATTACTGACTTAATTCATGAATTCATGACTTAATTCATGAATTTCTGACTTAATTCATGAATTACTGACTTAATTCATGAATTACTTACCTAATTCATGAATTACTGACTTAATTCATGAATTACTTACTTAAATCATGTATTACTGACTTAATTCATGAATTACTGACTTAATTCATGAATTACTGACTTAATTAATCAATTACAGACTTAATTCATGAATTACTGACTTAATTAATGAATTCCGGACTTAATTAATGAACTACTGACTTAATTCATGAATTACTGACTTAATTAATGAATTACTTACTTAATTCATGTATTACTGACTTAATTCATGAATTACTGACTTAATTAATGAACTACGGACTTAATTAATGAATTACTGACGTAATTTAACGAATTACTGACTTAATTCATGAATTACTGACTTAATTAATGAATTACTGACTTAATTCATGAAATACTGACTTAATTCATGAATTACTGACTTAATTCATGAACTACTGACTTAATTCATGAATTACTGACTTAATTCATGAACTACTGACTTAATTCATTAATTACTTAC